>OZ057399.1:112115714-112223214 GCA_964056695.1 Melieria picta | reverse complement strand
TTAAATTAAATTAAATTATATTAAATTAAATTAAATTAAATTAAATTAAATTAAATTAAATTAAATTAAATTAAATTAAATTAAATTAAATTAAATTAAATTAAATTAAATTAAATTAAATTAAATTAATTAAATTAAATTAAATTAAATTAAATTAAATTAAATTAAATTAATTAAATTAATAATTAAATTAAATTAAATTAAATTAAATTATATTAAATTAAATTAAATTAAATTAAATTAAATTAAATTAAATTAAATTAAATTAAATTAAATTAAATTAAATTAAATTAAATTAAATTAAATTAAATTAAATTAAATTAAATTAAATTAAATTAAATTAAATTAAATTAAATTAAATTAAATTAAATTAAATTAAATTAAATTAAATTAAATTAAATTAAATTAAATTAAATTAAATTAAATTAAATTAAATTAAATTAAATTAAATTAAATTAAATTAAATTAAATTAAATTAAATTAAATTAAATTAAATTAAATTAAATTAAATTAAATTAAATTAAATTAAATTAAATTAAATTAAATTAAATTAAATTAAATTAAATTAAATTAAATTAAATTAAATTAAATTAAATTAATTAAATTAAATTAAATTAAATTAAATTAAATTAAATTAAATTAAATTAAATTAAATTAAATTAAATTAAATTAAATTAAATTAAATTAAATTAAATTAAATTAAATTAAATTAAATTAAATTAAATTAAATTAAATTAAATTAAATTAAATTAAATTAAATTAAATTAAATTAAATTAAATTAAATTAAATTAAATTAAATTAAATTAAATTAAATTAAATTAAATTAAATTAAATTAAATTAAATTAAATTAAATTAAATTAAATTAAATTAATTAAATTAAATTAAATTAAATTAAATTAAATTAAATTAAATTAAATTAAATTAAATTAAATTAAATTAAATTAAATTAAATTAAATTAAATTAAATTAAATTAAATTAAATTAAATTAAATTAAATTAAATTAAATTAAATTAAATTAAATTAAATTAAATTAAATTAAATTAAATTAAATTAAATTAAATTAAATTAAATTAAATTAAATTAAATTAAATTAAATTAAATTAAATTAAATTAAATTAAATTAAATTAAATTAAATTAAATTAAATTAAATTAAATTAAATAAATTAAATTAAATTAATTAAATTAAATTAAATTAAATTAAATTAAATTAAATTAAATTAAATTAAATTAAATTAAATTAAATTAAATTAAATTAAATTAAATTAAATTAAATTAAATTAAATTAAATTAAATTAAATTAAATTAAATTAAATTAAATTAAATTAAATTAAATTAAATTAAATTAAATTAAATTAAATTAAATTAAATTAAATTAAATTAAATTAAATTAAATTAAATTAAATTAAATTAAATTAAATTAAATTAAATTAAATTAAATTAAATTAAATTAAATTAAATTAAATTAAATTAAATTAAATTAAATTAAATTAAATTAAATTAAATTAAATTAAATTAAATTAAATTAAATTAAATTAAATTAAATTAAATTAAATTAAATTAAATTAAATTAAATTAAATTAAATTAAATTAAATTAAATTAAATTAAATTAAATTAAATTAAATTAAATTAAATTAAATTAAATTAAATTAAATTAAATTAAATTAAATTAAATTAAATTAAATTAAATTAAATTAAATTAAATTAAATTAAATTAAATTAAATTAAATTAAATTAAATTAAATTAAATTAAATTAAATTAAATTAAATTAAATTAAATTAAATTAAATTAAATTAAATTAAATTAAATTAAATTAAATTAAATTAAATTAAATTAAATTAATTAAATTAAATTAAATTAAATTAAATTAAATTAAATTAAATTAAATTAAATTAAATTAAATTAAATTAAATTAAATTAAATTAAATTAAATTAAATTAAATTAAATTAAATTAAATTAAATTAAATTAAATTAAATTAAATTAAATTAAATTAAATTAAATTAAATTAAATTAAATTAAATTAAATTAAATTAAATTAAATTAAATTAAATTAAATTAAATTAAATTAAATTAAATTAAATTAAATTAAATTAAATTAAATTAAATTAAATTAAATTAAATTAAATTAAATTAAATTAAATTAAATTAAATTAAATTAAATTAAATTAAATTAAATTAAATTAAATTAAATTAAATTAAATTAAATTAAATTAAATTAAATTAAATTAAATTAAATTAAATTAAATTAAATTGAATTAAATTGAATTAAATTAAATTAAATTAAATTAAATTAAATTAAATTAAATTAAATTAAATTAAATTAAATTAAATTAAATTAAATTAAATTAAATAAATTAAATTAAATTAAATTAAATTAAATTAAATTAAATTAAATTAAATTAAATTAAATTAAATTAAATTAAATTAAATTAAATTAAATTAAATTAAATTAAATTAAATTAAATTAAATTAAATTAAATTAAATTAAATTAAATTAAATTAAATTAAATTAAATTAAATTAATTAAATTAAATTAAATTAAATTAAATTAAATTAAATTAAATTAAATTAAATTAAATTAAATTAAATTAAATTAAATTAAATTAAATTAAATTAAATTAAATTAAATTAAATTAATTAAATTAAATAAATTAAATTAAATTAATTAAATTAAATTAAATTAAATTAAATTAAATTAAATTAAATTAATTAAATTAAATTAAATTAAATTAAATTAAATTAAATTAAATTAAATTAAATTAAATTAAATTAAATTAAATTAAATTAAATTAAATTAAATTAAATTAAATTAAATTAATTAAATTAAATTAAATTAAATTAAATTAAATTAAATTAAATTAAATTAAATTAAATTAAATTAAATTAAATTAAATTAAATTAAATTAAAATTAAATTAAAATTAAATTAAAATTAAAATTAAATTAAAATTAAATTAAAATTAAATTAAAATTAAAATTAAAATTAAATTAAAATTAAATTAAAATTAAATTAAAATTAAATTAAAATTAAATTAAAATTAAATTAAAATTAAATTAAAATTAAATTAAAATTAAATTAAAATTAAATTAAAATTAAATTAAAATTAAATTAAAATTAAATTAAAATTAAATTAAAATTAAATTAAAATTAAATTAAAATTAAATTAAAATTAAATTAAAATTAAATTAAAATTAAATTAAAATTAAATTAAAATTAAAATTAAATTAAAATTAAATTAAAATTAAATTAAAATTAAATTAAAATTAAATTAAAATTAAAATTAAATTAAAATTAAATTAAAATTAAATTAAAATTAAATTAAAATTAAATTAACATTAAATTAAAATTAAATTAAAATTAAATTAAAATTTAATTAAAATTTAATTAAAATTAAAATTAAATTGAAATTAAATTAAGAACACCTTGCGGAAAAGTATCTTTCCATTTACCCCTTCCTTCACTTCCTCCTGTTCGTTTACCAGCCATTCTTTCCAGTACTAACGCTACGACAGTAAACTTACAAATTATAAAAATTTGAAACATCTGGCTACGTTAAAAACATATACGAATATTTACATAATTTCAGTTGCGCAATCAATCAAATAACAATCTTATAAAAAATCAACACAGCTGATGGAAATCCGCAACGTGACTGGTTGGCAACCCACACCAACTGCCACATTATTATAAAATCGACAACGCTACTTGATTTGTCCAAATATGTCAGATTTATTAGAGTGAAGCTGCTCGAAAACCTAGTAATAAAATCTTCCATGCAAAACCAGGAAATTGCAAAGACTGTTTAAATATTTACATTTTATTCTGGGATTTTACAACAACAAATAAGCCAACATATATAAAGCACTGTTCTGAAAATTATAACAAAATTATGCTTACGTAAATAATGAAAAAAATTACAGTATTGTCGCAGTCATTCAGACTACATTAAAAAATAAATAAGTTAAATGTGTAAAACTGCCACAAGGACTCTGTGCTCGACCTGCCTTCCAAGACAAACTCATACACTTTCGATTATTTGCAACCGTTGCATTCATGGCACATTCTTTCGACAAAGAAACATTATATCAGCTTAAAAGGTCATTAATAAGTATATTCTGCTTACTTAGTTGAAAACATTTGTACACTACTAAAGTGGCATCAAGCTGCAAAAATAATTTCTAATTTTAAGCACGTCCATACAACAGTACGAATCATACAACACTTATTTAATCATAAGAAGCGCTTTGGAAAATCCAACAAACGCGTCTGTCATAGCACATGTCAAGAACCCTAAAAAAAAGTTACCACTACTCAATGAATCATCAGCATTTCGAAGGAATAAAGTTTATACTGTCAACGCATTTCAACAATTCTCGGCACACATGAGCTGTCAATTCGTATAAACAAATTCGTGGCAAATAAGCCAGCAAATTTATTGAATTATTATTTGCAACCAACAGCCTCCAACAATGTGGCGAATTCAACACAAACTTATAATTAAATTGATTAATTCTTCCATAAACATTAGGATGCAAAAACGCAATTTTTTGCTAATAAACAAAAAAATTATTTGTACAAATGCCACGAAATTTTTGCAATTCTGTTTGTTTGTGTGTGTTTGAACACAACCAGTGCTTCAGCTTGGCATCGTTATTGGCCCAATGTGGCTAAATGTAAACAAAATATTTAAATGCAATTTTTAAACACTCACCCAAAATGCAAAACATTCGAAATGCTTTTTTGCATATGGGTGCACACATGTCCATATGTGTGTGTGTGTGTGTGCATTGTTGTAGAGTGCTCACTGAGCAGCTTCACGGTGGAATTTGCACGTTTAGGCATTTGAAAGCAAATTAAATCGTGTGCTCATTAGTCAATAGTGGGCGATTTGTTACTTGCTTAGATTTTTCGATGCGATAACTTGCGTTGACAACACTTAGCGCACAATTGAATAGAGAGGTGTATTTTTATTGTATTGAGAGGTGTATTTTTATTAATGCCTTTGTGGTTTTTAATAAATTTTTTTGCATCACAGTTTTCACTAACATAGTAAAAAATATATATATAAGATATATATATGTGTCCTTTTTATTGTCAAGAGGCTACATCTATGGCCTAAGTGTGCCACTTAAACCACCGTGCAACAAAAAATAAAAAAATTGTTCACACCGGAAAAAATCCATATGCGCGTGAAACTAGAGACCAAACATAGTAATACTGCGTACTCAGTTTTTCATTTCTACATCCTTTGTCCTTTTAAAAGGACTTAAAAATTTTAGAAGGTGATAAAAAAATTAAAAAAATATTAAAAATACTTAACCTCGTTATAATATGGCGATATGTATATCAAACGAAAGAGGAAAGGCTCAAGAATTTTAATAAAATTGATTTTTTATCTATTTGTAAAAAACGGATATGAAAAAGGTCCTTTGAAAATTGTAATCCTTTATATCCTTTATATCACGTGTCAAAATTTCATTACTCTAACTTTATTGATTTTGTATCTTTTTTGATTTAAAATACTGATTCTCAAATAAATTAGAATTTTTGTACTTCATTAGAATTGCAGCTTCCTCCTTTTTTTAAATAACTTTCGAACCAATCATTAAGCATTAAATCATGTTTCCTCATACAAACTCTTAAACCATCGTTGACCCCATCAAAATTTTTATTTCGAAAAAATAAAAACACGTGTCAAATTATTTCTCCCCAAGAGCAGTTTCACCAAGTTTTAAGTCAAATGGCCCATAAAATCTTGTTTCTCCATACAAACTCTTAACCCTTGGGTCACCCCTTTAAGTTTTAATTTTCAAAAAAATGAGGAACACGTATTGAATTATTTCGCATGTTAAGTACTTTCAGTAAGTTTAAACTCAAAAGGTCCATAAAATCTTGTTTCTCCATACAAACTCTTAACCCGTCGTTGACCCCGTCAGATTTCGATTTTCAAAAAAATGGAAAACACGTGTCTAATTATTTCTCACTAAAAGTACTTTTACCAAGTTTGAAGTCAATAGGCTCATTAATTCATGTTTTCTCACAGTCTCTTCATACAAACTCTTAACCCGTCGTTGACAGCGTCACACTTTGATTTTCGATAAAATAAAAAACACGTACCAAATTATTTCATATTTGAAGTACTTTCATCAAGTTTCAAGTCAAAAGCATCACTTGTTGTTTTGGTTGCTACTTTTACTGTCGATGTTGTTGGTGTTGGGATTTTGCCGACGGCAGGTTGAGAGGTTGCACGCAGCAGAATAGGTTTTTTTTTGTTTTGTTTTTTTGTTTTTTCAAATTTGTTAAAGAGTTGTTGTTGTAAGTTAAAGAATTTTCGTACCCCCCTCTCCCATAAGCGGGCATCTCCCATAACCGGGCAGAAACACTGCGACGGTAAGTGTCCGGTTATGAGGAATTTCACTGTAAAACATGGTAGATGGAGGAGACTGCTTTCAGAAAGATTGGACTTAAAAACATAGGCCAATTGGGCCCGTTGTGATACTTCAAGCGTAAATAATACTTAAAACTATCCAGAACCTATAATGAGAAGTTATAAGACTTTTATATCAACGTTTGAGGTTCATTGAATAGAAGAAACCAGTGTTGCCAGATCATGAGATTTCCTCCTAGATTTAGGAAATTCTTGGCCTTTTAGGAGAATTTTTAGGAGGAAGAATTGTTTAGGAGAAAGTTTAGGAGATTTATATTTTATGTTAGGGGATTTTTCGGATCCCTAGTGGATTTTTGGGAGATTTATGGATAACGAAGTATGATGTATTGGGAACAAAACATATTTTGGCAACTATTTTAATAGTCAAAGCATCCTATTATGTTAAAAATTTGTAAGCTTACAAAATGTAAGTTCGTTCTATCTCGGCCCCACTTATTGCTGTCACAATGAAATCCCGCCAAAAATGGCACCTTTTTATTTAATTCATATGTTTTATGTTTTGTTTTTGTTAAGTTTTTGTTATTAAGCTGAAGATGAATAAAAAAAAGGTTGCATTAAAAAAAATTATATGTATGGGAATTCTTTCTAATGTGCCACCCCATGGCTTTTTTGCGTATAACTCGTTAGAAAATGAACTTATTACTAGTGTCCGACCGAAACCACTTTTTTGGGCCGAAACCGAAACCGAATATTCGGTTTTTTTTTAATATTCGGCCGAAACCGAAACTTTCTAGTTGAAATAAAAATCACCATATCAAGCACTTTTTTCAACAAACGAATTTTACATTAAGTAAATAAAGAACAAACAAACAAACATAGCATAAATAAATAAATACTTATTAAAAAAAACAATTTATTCATTTTTTAAAAACGTAAACATGAAAAAGTCACCCTTTCGTACCTTACTCGCTAATATTCAAAATAAAATAATTTAATATTATATGCTAAAAAAAGACGTTTATTTACATTGGTGGCATCTAAATTATTCCTCCTTTCACTATATATCTGCTACACAATAAAATGTAAAAAATATTCTAGAAAGTTTCGGTTTCGGCTATTCGGCCATTTTTTGGCCGAAACTGAAACCGAAACCGAAACCACTTATTTGGGCCGAAACCGAAACCGAATATTCGGTCGGACACTACTTATTACCAATGTTAATATACCATTGGAAAAAGGGTTTAAAGAGCTATGATCCAAGAAAATACCTCATTTGAATTTTTCGTAAATACGCGCCATTTTTTTTTGCAGCCAGTTTCCCAAAGTGTTGAGAATCAACACCCTAAAAATGTTTAATGTAAAGTGCCACCCCTTCAAAAATCGCTAAAAACGTAGAAATCTCAAGTACAAATGCATGATTTAGAAAATTTATGAAAGATTATTGAATTTAATTTGAATTGAATAGAAAATGACCGAAAGCAAAATGCAAACTGAATGGTAACGAATAAAACGGTAATTATATGGAAATTCATAAACAAAACTGAACTGAACTTTATTCCTCATGATAGGTCATTTTATTGACTGTCCCGAGCAACCAAAAGGCATTTTACCGATATAGGATCACAAAACAATGAAAAAAGGAGGGTGGCACCTTACAAAGAAAAAAAGGTGGCACTTTAAATTTTTATGCCATTTTGGAAATCATTGTATAAATTTTTTCCTTTTACGATATGCTCGAATATCATTTTGGATTATGAAAAACCATTAAAAATTAAGTCCTTAGTTTTTAATAAGTTTTTGGTTACTTTTTCACCGCAAGAAAAACCTTCAGTTTTTATTTTTAAGTTTTTTCTTAATCAAATTTGACACTTTTTTTTACCCAGACCGTGTTATTGCGTCTGTTCCCTCAAAAACCACATTAAAATTAATGTTGTCATATATACCTTAAATGACGGTAGGAATTTTGTTTCTTGGACTGCTGGAACGTCAAAATCGAGCAGGGGTGGCACATTACAAAGAGTGGCACCTTACAAAGAATTCCCCTATATATTTGTATTTTTTTATGAGAAGTTTCATTCCTTTAAAATTACGCAAATGATAAAAAAAATTTTAGGAGATTTTTTTAACTTTTAGAAGGAAATGTCAGTTTTTTTTAAGATTTAGGAGAAAGTAATTTCAGGTATCTGACAACATTGGAAAAAACCAATATGATTCCAGCGCTACTGACAAAGCGCCGGAAAGGAGCAAAATACATACATGTAAGATTGACTCCTCCTCCTTTTCGTCGATCCTCGACTGATCCTGTCATTGTCATTTGCCAAAAGGCCCTGATTCATTCTTTTAACATAAATGCCGAGGATAGAGTGACCAGTGTAAAACATAAAAATGAAAGACTTCATATTAGTAAGCAGTTGAAATACGTTTTGCCAAAACCTACTATGGGAATAAAATTATTGCTTTAACTCCTTTAACATTTGATTCGAAGCATCTCAAATGCCGTTGTGAGTAATAAAATATGAATAACTAGTTTTTAAGATATTTTTAACCCTTCGACCCAAATAAAGCACACAATTAGTCAGAATACGTAGAAGAGAACTTTGACAATGAAACTGACTATTAGTCATAAGTCTAGTTTGGCTTACAAAAAATACACAATTACTGGTACATAACCGACTACATTTATGTTTGAAATCACCATAATGAGATGACAAATCCTTCACTGGCGCCAACATCAACTTAGGCAAAGGCCCTGTAAAACAGAAGTGCGGTATAAACAGAACGTAAGATTTCTATGAATGAAAGTGACTTTTACTCTCAGTCATTAACCCATTGATGCGAACTGTTGCAAGCGCACGGAGCCGGCGGCGCTATGTCGCTATGACGTCATTGCGTCAGCACGCACCTTAGCCAAAGTGTAGGAAGTAGTGCGCGAGTAACTTAGCGACGAGTCGCTGCGAAGCTTGGCCGATACAACAACTAGACAGACCACATCGGGTCAGTGTTGATCGCCGCTCGCCGTTCGACGCTTAACGCCTCCACCATCGGATGCCGGTCCCAGCAAAGATTTCAGTGTTTTGCCGCGCGCCAACGAATTAGCATCGCATATAAAATTTGCAGCTATAAAACGAAAAAGCTAAACTGAATTTAACAAGTTCCGCGATTGTCGTAGCTTATTGTTAAGAACGTGAAGTGAATGCAACAATATTTCAAATTTACAAAAAAATTATTGGAGCCAAACTATATTCTACACAATTCAAGTGTTTAACTAAAAATAGAAAAAGTATTTTTAAAAAAATTGTTTAATAAAAAAATTATATAAACAATGAGCTCTTGGTACACGCACTATGTGCCCAACTGGGTGAATCGCTTGTGGAGTCCGCCGCGTCCATTGAATCCCTATCGCAGCGTGCGTCCTGCCATCGAAAGTAATTACACAAAATTGATTTTGAGTTTTTCGAATATCCCCAAAATATTACGAATTTTAATATCATTAGTTAGATATGACTTCATGCTATTGTTTTGACGCTTTTGCCGTTGGCTCGTTGTTGATTTGCTCGTTTTACGTGTTTTTGTATGTATTTTTCTGTTTGCTTTTTGTTTGTCTCTTCTTGTGCTCTCCTAACACATTGGCTTGTTTTTTTTTATATGTTTATGAAATGTAGCAGTTTTTGTTGATTTTCGGCACCAATGAAGCTCTATTTTTTTAAACTAAAAACTGCACCAGTTTCTGTTGATTTTCGACACCAATGAAACTCTATTTTTTTAAACTAAAAACTGCACCAGTTTTTGTTGATTTTCGGCACCAATGAAGCTCTATTTTTTTAAACTAAAAACTGCACCAGTTTTTGTTGATTTTCGGCACCAATGAAACTCTATTTTTTTAACTAAGAAATGTACCAGTTTCTGTTAATTTTCGGCACCAATGAAACTATTTTTTTTAACTAAAAACTGCACCAGTTTTTGTTGATTTTCGGCACCAATGAAACTATTTTTTTAAACTAAGAAATGTACCAGTTTCTGTTGATTTTTGGCACCAATAAAGCTCAATTTTTTTGAAGCTTTATTGTGTGAAAGGTTTTCGCAACACGCCAAGACTTATTACTCATCATCTCTCTACAGCTAATCATTTGTGTCATAATTTACTAGAATTTTTGGCCCTCATGCGTTGATTGGAGTGATTAATTGTGCCATCAGGTGTGGGACACATGTTTCCCATTTTTGTGAATGCCTTTCGCGTTTATGGCCCATTCTCACACTCACTTCATAAACAGCCTTTTAAAGCAAAGTCAATGTATTACGTATGAATTTATGTGCGTTGTATATTTGTGTGTTTTTTTTTTGTTTACAATAACTCAAACTGTAGACAAGCGCAAAATATCTCATTTATTCGCTTAAGTTTTGTTTCTCCTTTTTTCTTCAAATCGCATTAATTATATTCCCTTTACTGCTGACTCATAATTAAGCATCAAAACTATTTGCGTGTAGGTTTGCATCTACTTTTAGAATAAGTTGAAAGGTTCTGATGAGAAAGAATTTCATGAAAAAGAGTCAAAATAAGTATCTCTCTTCCTTTTCTGTTTGCATCAGTTTTGTATTCAGAAAGTTTATTGTCTCACTGAAGCACATCAGTTCGAAAATATTGATACATTTTGTCAAATTGTTCTGTATTGGTTTTACTTAAAATGTGAAAAAGTACAAAGTTACAAATCCACCACAAAAGTGTAAATTTTCTAAAGCGTTGTTTTTTAAACCTAAACACTTAAATTTTGAGAGAACAATACCATTTAGCTGAATATTGATGTATTATTAAATCAATTATGAACAAAATGTAATCTAATTTGTTTGATCTTTGTGTTGTAAAATACGTTTAGTGTTGATAAACTTTGCCATTTTGGTTCGTTGTTGTAGCGGTACGTTTATTAACTACTAATCGAATTTTAATTCAAAGTCTAAACAAAAATATACTAAAAATATTTTTAAACTTTAACTCTTTTTATATACTAGCTAACTTCTTTTTAGACTTATTTGAATCATTTGGAGTGCATAAACTTTGTTTAAGTCTGTAGTTAGCTTCCAAACTGTAGGTTGATTATTAACTTTGGGAAAAGTAACGAAATAAATCGAACTGTATTTGTTCACTCATAGATGCTTTGAGATGTATAGCTTGTCCAGGGTTAACTAAACCCATGTTTAGTGGGATGTATTTAGTTAGCGCTAACTACTGCAATCACATTTTATAAAGCAATTCATTTCTCGAGAAAATCCCAATCAAAATTTCTCATACCTTCGTACATCTCTCATGCAGTCAATCAATTATTTTCTGCAGAGCACAAAGTATCGTCATCTTGTTGTATATCTTCCACCAAGCATTCGCCATTTATATTTTTGGCAAAGTGCTACATAAACAACAAATTAAATCCCCTCCGACAGACACTTTGCGGCATCTGTATTCTTTGCATGGATTCGTCATAGCGCACTGTATCCGCAATAATTCCAAATTATTACTATTTAAGTGATTATTCATTGCTCACTAAAACATAAAAACTACAGAAAACTAAACTCATTTCAATTTGTGTCAGGTATAGTCAAAGTAAACACAATGTGAAAAATGTGTGTATGTGCATACTTCATGGCCAATCAACACTTTTTTGCGAATTCTTTGTATTTGACATTCCTTTTTGTGCAGAGTATAGCATAATTTATGTGCAATAAAATACGAGTACAACAAATAGCAACAATTTTATGAGCCTACCAAGTGACTATAGGTTTTTGATTTTCATTCAAAGCAAATTGAGTTGTAAATCTTTTGACAAAATGTCGGCATTTTGAGGTAATTTTAAATTAAAATTTTAAGAAAAATTAAAATTAAATTAAATTTTTTAAGAATTTTTTTTAATTTAAAATATTAAATAAATACTTTTTTCAAGATTTTTTTTTTAATTTATATTTTATTAATTTTATTATTATTAATTAATTTATTACTTATTTATTCATATTATTATTTAATTATAAATTTTTTACTTATCCATATTCATTCATAAAGCCATCAAATTGTAAGTGTTGCTTATGGTCTGTGAAAGAGTGGAATAATAAATATTTTTGTTTCATTTCTACGTTGATTAAAATCTTACAAATTTTGCTCAAAGCTAGTAATACTTTTCGAATTTTAAAATTTTTTAATGAAATAAAATATAGAAAATAAACAAATATACATACATTGACAAAATTTTGGACTCGAAAAGTGCCAAGCAAATAAGAGTTATCAGCAAAATATTTGTATATATTGTATTTGTATATATTTAACAATATTTTCCCTCAATCCCCTCTAATATTTTCCCCATTTTTTGTGGCTTAGATCGATTTAGATTAATCCACAGTTCTTTAACTGCTCAATACTTAACCCTCAAATGCGTGAATATCTCCTTTTAACAAATATATAATAGTTGTTTCTTTTTAAAGCAAATTAGTAGCAGAAAACAACTTTGAAAAAAATGTCTATGAAATACTAGCAAAAAGACATTGGATTAGTTGCCGTTTCAAAAAAATCAGAGCTTAATTTGAAGATACGTAGGCTGCCTTTTATATTTTTTTCAATAGGGATGGTCTAGTACGTTTTCGAAAAATCTGAGATTGCCATTGAAAAGTTTGCCATTTTTTACCATAAAGGTGCTTAGAACATTTTTATGTTCAAGCGCTATTTGTGTTGTTTACACTGACTTGAAAAATTCATCTCGGTCAAAAAATGGATTTAACTCCATTTGAACATTTTCGAGCAATAATTTTTTACGATTTCCGAAGTGAATTATCTCAACAACATTGCTTCGATCACCTTCATTCGGCATTTGGTGATGAAGCACCAACCCTCAAGACAATTTATAACTGGTTTAACGAATTCAAGCGTGGTCGCCGTTCGCTCCAGGACGAATTTCGTGAAGGTCGTCCAAAATCGGGCATTGTGCCAGAAACCATTGATGCTGTGCGTGAACTGATAATGAAAGATGGTCATGTGACATACCGTGAGATAGAGGCATCCTTGGGCATTAGTTCCACGGCCGTGCATTCGATATTGCATGAACATTTAGCTGTCAGAAAGATTTGTTCTCGTTGGATCCCGCATAATTTGACCATCACTCAAAAAAAGGCTCGTGGCGATTGGTGCAAAAAAATGATAGAAAAATTCGATCGCGGTACTTCGAAAGACGTTTATAAGATCGTGACAGGTGACGAATCATGGATATATGCGTATGAGCCCGAAACAAAACAGCAATCGACTGTGTGGGTCTTCCAAGACGAGTCAAATCCGGGCATGCAGCACATCGAAGTCATTCAATTTATTCCCCACACATCAAAACTAAATTGCGTGGTCAACGATTTTCATCGCCAGAAGATGCTGCTGAAGCATTCAAAAACCATGTTTTGGAGGTGTCTCAATCGGAGTGGAAAAAGTGCTTCGACAATTGGTTTGAGCGCATGCAAAAGTGTATAAATCTTCAAGGAGAATACTTTGAAAAGCAATAAAACCATTTTTGATGATAACAAAATGCATTTTCATCCTTTTTGAAAAAATATAAAAGGCAACCCTCGTATGTTTTCCTGGAGACAGATCTATGCGTTTGAGAGATTAAGCGTATTTAAGTATTTATTAGAGAGATTAAGTATTTAAATGATCAAATTATTTTCCGAATAATTACATTAAACAAAGAATGATTTCAAAATCTTAAAAAGTGTGAAAATAAACATTAATCAGTTTACGAAATTTGTATTTGAAAAGAATTATCTACGATTTTTCGAAAATTTTTGCAATTAATTAAAATGATGCTGAAATTTAATTTTGTGTTTTACAGTAGTTTTGTTCGATGTAACTGTTAACAACAAAAATCACAATCAGCTGCGAACCGCAGCATTTTCGAACTATTTCAGTTATAAAGAGTCTTCAAGAAAACATTTCGCTGTTCAAATATTTTACTATACTTTTTATAATAATATACTTTTTACAATATTTTTATAATAGTAAAAATATTAATATTGTCGCCAAAATACAAACAGTAACATTTCTCCAAGTTAAGTTGTGATAGTTTGTTTTATTTTGAATTTACCTATAATTGAAGAAAAATGTAATTTACTCAAACAGCAACGTTGTTTGTTTCTTCTAATTGATACTAGAAATTGCATTCAAGCGTTGCTGGTAAGTTTTGTATAAATGTGAGGTATTATTTATTCATTGCTGTATGTATCAGTGACATTGATTGAGTCGATAAGATACGACAGACAGGCCGACAACAGCGCCAAAGATGTTCGCTGTAATGAACTTCAATTGACTTAGCGCCGGTCACCAATCACTTCGCCCTTCGTCGACTGTCAGGGCCTTTAATCAATTTACACGCACTTGCAATTGATTTGATTAAAATCACGCACTGTAATTGTATGCAAATGACTTTTCAATGCGACCGAGTGGTTAATTGTTCATGACACTAATCGGCATTCATTGGGTGCAACACTAGTCGCACTTTTGCGAAAAGCGCATTTCGGAAACCTGTTCCCAGTGCAATTCACTTCCGATAGCTGACAAATGTAAACAAACTATTGAATTTGCATACAAATATATGCACATATATTCACATGCGAATGTATGTATGTTCGTTTGGATCTGTTTGTCTATCCACATGTTTGCAGTCGTCACTGACATGAGATCATCGGTCTGGCAAAAGTACAAAAATAAAGCAAGGAACTGCAGAATTTTACAAAAACTTTGGAGTGTCAGTGGTGCAAATTAATTTGCATGCACTCAGAGAAACTTTGGTTTTTTTTTTAATTTTATTTACAAGAAGTTGGCTAAGTTAAAAATTAAAATTAAAGTGAAGCTTGAAAAACTATTGAAGATGATACAATTTTAACAAATCCATACTTAATTTCTACACGATTCAAAGACTAAAGAAATCCTCATTTCAATGCACAATATTTGATTTTACCTTCAGCGAAAAAATAGTTTTTTCTTTGTTTTTTTTTTAGTGTACATTTCGATTGTGGGTTGTTCGTTTGAATGGCATGAAAGTCAGACAGCACGCCGCAATGTAATGTCCGATATGGTCAGATGCCGCTTGCATTTAAATGCGGCACAAAAAACATAAAAATAATAACCTGAAACATGAACTTTACAATTCAAACGAATCAAAGCAATCAATCAATCATCGATTCAACCTCGTCATTTGTTTGTTTTGTATTTGCCTTGCAGATGCCGCCTCCGATGCCATTTTGACCGTACAAGACGCCAACCTATGTCTGGACGAGAACAACGACGAACACAAAACAGATCACTTCTTCGCCGCCAAGGAGGCGCTGATTGTGCGTCGCGGCGAACCCTTCCGACTGCGCATACACTTCAATCGTTCCTTCAATCCCAACAAAGACGCAGTCAGCTTTATCTTTACCGTAGCGGACGAGGAGAAGCCCAGCCCCGGACACGGCACCATTGTGGGGTTGGTGCCGCACGATGGCATTGATTCTCTCGGCGATCCGCTTGACTGGGGCGCGGGCATCGAGACACATGAGGACAACGTGCTCACGGTGCTCATCAAGCCGGCCGTCACGTGTCCCGTCACCGAGTGGAAACTCGATATCGACACCAAGCTGCTGAAAGACGGGTCCAAGACGTTCTCGATACCCGTACCCATCTACATACTGTTCAACCCCTGGTGCCCCGACGATCAGGTCTACATGGCCGACCACGAGAAGCGCAAGGAGTACGTGATGCACGACACCACGCTGATCTGGCGCGGCTCGTACAATCGCATGCGTCCGTCCGTCTGGAAGTTGGGCCAGTTCGAGCGCCATGTACTGGAGTGCTCCCTGCGGCTGCTGGGTACGGTGGGCCGCATACCGGCCGCTTATCGCGGCGATCCGGTGCGTGTGGCACGTGCACTCTCGGCCGCCGTGAACTCGGTCGACGACGACGGTGTCATATTGGGCAATTGGACCGAGGACTTCTCTGGCGGCACTGCACCCACCAAGTGGATGGGCTCTGCCGACATACTGCAGCAGTTCTACAAGACGCAAAAGCCTGTCAAATTTGGCCAGTGCTGGAATTTCTCCGGTGTGCTGACCACAATTGCGCGCACGCTGGGCATTCCATCGCGCATTGTCACCTGCTACTCGGCGGCACATGACACGCAGGCCTCGCTCACGGTGGACATCTTCATCGATGAGAACAACAAAAAGCTGGACGCTGAAACTACAGACTCGATTTGGAACTATCACGTTTGGAATGAGGTGTGGATGGAGCGACCCGATCTCGGACTGGGACCACGAGGCTCGTATGGCGGCTGGCAGGTGGTCGATGCCACACCGCAGGAGGCCTCGGACAACATGTATCGCGTGGGACCGGCATCGGTGGTGGCAGTGAAGCACGGCGAAATATTGCGACCCTTCGATTGTGGCTTTGTTTTCTCCGAGGTGAATGCAGACAAGGTCTACTGGCGCTACAACGGGCCCTACCAGCCCATCAAGCTGCTGCGCAAGGACACGCTGGCCATTGGTCATCTGATTAGCACCAAAGCGGTGCTCAAGTGGGATCGCGAGGATATAACTGAAACGTACAAGCATGAGGAGAAGACCGAAGATGAACGAAACACTATGCTGCGAGCGCTGAAGCAATCGCGCCATGCCTTCAGTCGCTACTATCTGAATGACAGCTTCAACGAGGTGGAATTCGACATGTCGCTAAAAGATGACATTAAAATTGGCGAGAGTTTCACTGTGATGGTGAGGATAAGCAACAAATCCAAAACGGAAGTACACACGGCCACTGGACAACTGAACTGTGATGCGGTGCTGTATACGGGCATCAATGGCGAGGAGATAATGTCCATGCCTTTCGAAGTGGAACTGAAGCCGGGCGCGGAAGAATTCGTGCGGATGGAAGTGCAATTCGAACAATATTTCGGAAAGCTTACTTCTCAGGTGAGTTTGGTGTCATACATTTGAGGTGCTTCTTAACGATAATGAAACGAAACTTTGAGGGTTCTGAGAGTTAATTCTATTAAATTTTATTTTGACTTTAAATACGGTTTCTTTGAGGTTCAGAAGAAAGCATAGTACGCACATAAAAGTGTTAATACTGTTGATCAAAATCACCTCAACACCGATTTAACGAAGTCTAATTCATTATTTAATATGTTTTTAGGAATTATTAAACTTTTCATTCAAATTCAAATTGACTTAAGAATTACCAATTTTAACATTGAGAAGGCGGAAGTTGAAAGGAATCTGAAAATCTTCATAAATTCATACCGACTAAACTCCACCTATGGTTCGAGGATTTGTGCACATAATGGGTCCCCTTTTGTCAATGTTATAACTCAATATTTCGATACGCTTAAAATGTTCAAGACGGTTTGAAATCGTGTTTATTACCCCGTTTATACGACAGCTCAAGTCGCTATGACTCAATACACATCGACTCAATACAGTCGTATAAACACGTTTTCAAACCGCTTTGAACATTTTAGGCGTATCGAGTCAAAGCGCTTTTCAAATGAGTTCTTAAATTTTCAAGTCGCTTCGAAAATTCGTATAAACGGTTAAACATTTTCAAAGTGCTTTAAAAATCAGCTGATGGTGATATACACTCAGTTTTTTGAGCATTTTCAAGTAAAAAGTAAGCAACACCAACAGCTTAAATTCATTAAACGCCAAAAAAATAGGAAAAACCAAAAAATAAAAGCATACTTTTGAAACCGTCTGCAGTCAATTCGCTTCTGAAATCAATGTATAAACACTTGGCACGAGAGCGTATCGAGTCAATGCGAATCGACTGGGACCGTCGTATAAACATGGTATATATGTCTGTATTGAGTCCATGTGTATTAACTCGTGGCGACTTGAACTGTCGTATACGAGGTGTGACAATTAAGTAATGAGACTGGTTCCATAAAAACCGTATATTTAAAAATTATTCTACAACTCTGCCATCCCCTGCAAAGTAGTCCCCTTGGACAGCTATACAACGATTCCAGCGCGTTTTCCATGCTTCGTAACATTTCTGGAACGCTTCGACTGGGATGTCCGCGAGTACCGTCGTCACGGCCGCCTGGATGTCCGTAATCGACTCAAAATGTTCCTTTGACCACCGATTTTTTTCTAGGGAACAAAAAAGTCACAGGGTGACATATCGGGAGAATAAGGCGGCTGTTGCAAGACGGCGATCCCTTTAGAGGCCAAATACTGGGACAGGCTGAGGGCGGTGTGGCACGGCGCGTTGTCGTGATGAAGGATCCAGTTGCGAGTGATGTCTGGGCGCACCCTGTTGACTCGTTTTCGCAATCTTTCGAGTACTTGGCGATAGTAGACTTGATTTACGGTTTGCCCCGATGGAACACATTCTTTGTGGACGATTCCACGGCTATCAAAACGCAACGCTATCGCGACGCGTTGCCCTTGATTTCGTTTCTCCATTTTCGTGACGAGCACCACCAACACACGTCTACTCAACACGACACAGCAGGCGAACTAAACAAGCTAGAGCGATGGTAAATAACTCAACGGAGAGGGGAAAGATGCCGGGGAAGGCGAAGGGAATTTCAAGGTCGCAGGTTTACCACAAGCGCGGCAATAAAATCAGTCTCATTACTTAATTGTCATACCTCGTAAATGGGGTATGAGAGCTTTAAGTTGAAAATAGTCTGGCAAAAGGAATTTGTCTATGTTGATAAAAATGTTATTATTTTTTTTATTGTAATTATCACTTCAACTGAAACATTTCGACTTGCAGTTAATTTCATATTTTTGCAGTATTTTAACAATTTTTTATTTTATAGGCTGCTTTCAACATTTCCTGCGCAGCCAAAGTCAAAGGTACCGACTTCGAATACTATGCTCAAGATGACTTCCGCGTACGTAAACCCGACATCAAGATCAGCTTCCAAGGCGATGTGATATCACAGCAAGCGGTCGATGTGATTATTCGTCTCACAAATTCGCTGCCCATACCGCTGCACAAGGGCATGTTCTACATCGAGGGACCGGGCATTGAGAAGGCGCTCCGATTTAAGGCAAGAAAATCCCACTTATTCTCACAACCACATGAGATTAATTTCGAATAATGTGTTTATTTACAGATCGCTGAAATCCCTGTGGGTGGCACAGCGGCTTCCACCTTCAAGTATGTGCCACCTTACGCTGGCCGCGGCACATTGCTAGCCAAATTCAGTTCGAAGGAGCTGGACGATGTGGACGGCTATTTGAATTATGAAATCGAACCAAAACCGGAAGATATTATCAGCAGCGAGCGCCCGCGAAGCCACAACATCATACGACGAAGAACCGATGTCATTGCCTAAACGTATTCGTATACCATTTAGTTTCCCTACTGATAGTCAAGAAATGTGCCTAGCTGCATACATTCAATGTCAGCCATTAATGCCGCCAAAAGCTAACTCGAATTTTTTGTAATTTTTTACTTTACTTATTATTTTGTGTTTTTGCCATCTTCATTGATTTGTTAGTTATTAGAATGTTAACTGAATTTTTGTAACAAGAAAAATGAAAGAAACTTTATTAGTAAGGTTTTTGTATAATGAGATATGTATGTATGGGTGTATGTCGGTTATTGTCATTGAAAGTTACAGCTCACAACTGCAAGCCCAGAGCGAAGCTGGGCTTGTCCGCCGTCTTCACATAGTAAATGCCGCGCGCATTCATGGGTACCGGATCGCCCATCAGAATCTTTGAACCGCTGCAGTTCTTCTGTTTCAGCTCGTCAATGGAATTGCAGGCCGTGGCGTGAAAGCCTTTATCGCTGTTCACCGATTCCGCATAGTACTCGTAGGAGCGGCCATGGCTGCAGCCAGCTAGAATAGAAGAATACCAGCAGTTAAATACTCAGCGACCGATGTTCGAAAAACTGACGTACTGAAAACTTGCGCCAGCTGACTGCAGCCGGGCTGTGGTGCACCGCCACCGTTCGGATAAAAGTCGACAAAGCCAATTGGTTTCTTAAAGCCCAAAACACCGGCGCAGCTGTGTATGACATCGACAAACTCCGCATCGGTTTGGTCCAGATGATTTTCGGGACCAATGCAATCCTCAAAAGCGGGACGAGCGGGATCCAAGCCTTAAATGACAAAATGAAAAATGTATCACTAGTTTTATTATCTCGGAAATCTGCAATTGAACCTGTAATGCGCGCTACGCGATATTTCGTATAGGAGCCAGCATAGCCCATGATGTGTGCGCCCAGACTGTGTCCGATCAAGTGAATGCGCTGCGGATTGGCGCCCTTCTCCTCCACGAGCAGATCAATCAACTTGGCCACTGCACGACCCACTTGCACCGTATAGCGCGCCGGCTTCAGGTAGTAGATGTTGTCAGCCTGGTCGCGCCAGTTTATGGCAAAGACATTGACCTGGCCGCGCTTGGCATAAGCGCCGCGTATGGACTGTATGGAGTTGCTTTGCGTGCTCGACTTCCAGCCGTGCACCAAAATTTTCGTATCGAAATCCGGATTGAATTTGTCGGTGAGCTCCTCCCAGCTGTCGCGTTTGCGGCGCGTGTAAAATATGTCATTGTCGGTGATCCAGAAGGGGGTGATGTGCGGCACAGTGGGATTGTCGCTGTAAAAAAATAAATAATAAATTAGAAATTATTTTATATTTTTTATTTTTTATTCGCAAAGTAAATGCATTCACCTGGAGTAGTATTCGAATTGCACAAACTCTGGTTCACCGTTTCGGGTGTCCGGCGGTGGCTCCACCAAGTAGGCAATCGTCTGTTGTCCATCGCCATCGGGCATATAGATCCAGGTCTTGTTGTAATCCTCATCCTTCAGTTCCACCTGAGCGCGTATGCCAACTGCAATGAGAAAAATATTAACTCGTCTCAGCGGCAAACTGTCTCAGCCAGCGCAACGGTGCATTACATATCAGCAGCACTGGGCGTATGATGCGCAATATGGCCGCCAGGCCCGTTATGAACCACTGCACCAGCACAAAAGTGCCCGATATCTCGTTGCGGCAGGGATGTATAATGTTACATAGGCAGCCCAAAGTGTTGGACATGGCGAAAAGTCAAAACGGCGAGTGTGTTCGAACTCTGCAGTACGACAGCCGGAGGCGAAATGAATTTCACTACTGCGCTGCAGTGCAGGAGCTGCCGCCACACAGGGAAGCTGAATATATGTAAGTGCGCATGTGTGGATGCTTGCGTTGATGTGATATTTATCTTTATGGAAAACATTTGTTAACATCGACTAAACGATTTCAACTTTTTTTCCGTGTTATACATAAGTATGTGCACCCTACGCGCAGCCTTTGAAGTGTTTCAGTGATGAGTATCAATTTGTATGTGTAGGTGTAGGGAATTTTCATAACAATGCCCAGTGATTCGACTCCATACAACCGCGGGACAAAATTAGAAGGAGTGGTCCGTTCTTCATAAAATTTGGTATACTGGTCTGCTGAATTGAAATCTACATTTTGTTTTTCTTAAACTTTTGTAGGTTGGCAATAGCTGAGGCTTAAATTTGCAATTTTCGTCATTTTTGGTGAGCTATAGCACAAAGTGTGTTGGCTAGATTTTTCAGATTTTACATTTAATCGGTAACGTCAACATTGATAATTCCAAAGAGTAACAGAAATTGTCTTAGGACACTCTGGGTTTGCAATAAAAACGATAATAATAGACGTATGTTTTGCATTTGTGCAGATTTTTTCATTTCATTTATGCTGATTGCATACTTTTAGGGATAAATTAAATAAATTTTGTCGAAAAATAGGTGTGGTATTGCTGCATACTTTCAGGCAGCAGATTAACAATATGGCAACAATTTGGCAACAATTTGGCAACACAATTATTTTTTCGGCAAACACATTCAACCAAACAACACAATTGTTGCCATTGGTAACAATATGGCAACAATTTGGCAACACAACTTTGGCTGCATACTTTCAGGCAGCAGATTAACAATATGGCAACAATTTGGCAACAATTTGGCAACAATTTGGCAATTTTGAGTTTTGTACGGACGGAGTTTTGTACGCAAACTTATTCTGCACCGTTTTGTGGGGGCTATTCAGTTATTCAAATTACTTTTCAAATTGAATTATTTTCTGAGATCGGAAGATATCGGAGGATGTAATTACATTATCAGACAAAGAAAGAATGCTTCTTAAAATAAAAAAAATACAGGAACATACTTTCACATACTTTTTAGATATTTTCCTCTAAGTTTTGCTAATTTTCAGATTTTTAATTTTGCAAAATATTTTAAATTAAAAGTGAAGTAAAAGCTTCAGCTTTGTAAATTTTGAGAAAACATTAAAAGCGAAAATGGCCACATCATTTCTTAATCCATATTGAAAGTTTTAGCAACTTATTGGTAACCATGTATTTTAAAAATTTTTTTACTGAATAGACTAAAAAGCAGAAAATATGTGTTTACATTTTTTATGAAAAAAGTTTTAAATTTGAGCCGCTTTTGCACAGACACTAATTAATTTATTGCACAGATTTTTTGGGGTTTTCTTAGTTGGAGTTTTACCTTTCAAATGACATCAAAATCGTTAAATTCTGAGACTATAAATTTTTTGTATTTTGTCTATGGAACGAATCACTGTGCAATGCTCCAATCCTATAATCAGAGAAGCTTCATCGTATTGCTAAATATGTGGTTTGGTTTATGACGCAAAACTTGAAGCCTTATTTGGAAAAATCAATTAGCCATAAGTGAACACAATTTTCAATTTTCAAGAGAGATACAATCTTCGAAGATACAGAGCTCTCTCATTCCATATTGATTTCCCACCGATCTATTAGTACAGTTTTTATTCTTCTACTCTCGTTGTATTGAGCGTCTTCAAGTGTTCCTGGATCGAAAAGGTAGAATACTGACAAAGAAATGATTGCTGTGATCCCACCCAAAGATTTTATTCCCTGAACGAGATATTTTAAAGCGTTCGTCATCGGACGCAGCGTGCTTTTTATTCGTGTTTGACCATACTTGATTCACAAACCTCTCCAACATCAAAAGCTTGCAGATTATATTCAACTTTAGTGATCCTTCATCAAGCAGCGACAAATAACTGCAGCCACTTGGCGTTACTCAACCTGAGAAAAACTGGTTTAATGACACATAAAGACAATGCGTAATTAAGTGTTCAATGATGCTTAAACGAACATTAAAAAAACAAAAACAATAAAAACTAAACCACAAAAGTGGAAACACGCTAAGGGCCGCTTTTTATTAATCTTAATTTAAGTCTGACAAATTTCAGGTTAACAAAGAACTCAAGCAACAATGTAGAGAACTCGGTTGGTGTGTTTAAGGCATGAAAATACATGTCAAACAAATTAAAGTAAATTTAAGACTTATACTGTTACTGATTAAGTTATCTACTCAAATCATCTCGAATTGTATTGCATATCCCAGATTTCGGTAGAAAGTACTGAGAAAGTAGTGACTTATTTAGGCATGAAAAGTACTCACCAAATACACCACACACTAACAGCCAACTGCTCAGTATCCAACCCATTTGAGTAGATTTTTCAAATCACAGTTAACGACACACACTGTTACTGTTGACTAATGTTGCATGACAGCCCAGTGCATTTTATATTAAAACATTAGTTGCACCCACTTAATGCACTCATGGCTCACGGGCGCTTATCCTTAGTGTCACCGCTCAAGGCGTAGCCTCCGCAAACGTCAATAAACCGTTTTACTATTTCTTTATGCTGTTATGGCATTTCACGTGTCAATCAACGCAATCGGCGGCGGCAACAGCGGCGTCTAAATGTTCTTCACCATTAAAATTTGCAACTTGAATGGGAAAGCAATCAATTTCGAACGTTGTTCGTAATTTGCGTATTTGACGTACGAAAGTCCGACCGAACTTATCGCTTGTCATTTGGATTTGAAATGGCGCCCAACTGTTATGTAGGTTATATAATGTTGGGCAACGTTGCAGAGACGTATGTAGACAAAGCAGATTCATGTGTTGACTTGTAGACAAAAAATATTGCACGGGGTTCATTGCAGTTCGCTGTAGACGCTCGTGACAAGATCAAGTTTTGCAATTGTTCGAAATTCAATCATTTGTCATAGCAATGGAAACAAAAGCGAAACAGCTGGTTGACGGTGGGGGGAGGGCGTTAAACGGTCTTCAGGTTTTAAAATTTATTAATTTTTATGGGGACACATTTATGACGCATCCTCATTACAACACATATACACTACTTTTAAAACGATGCCACTAAATCATTTGCATAATTGGCCCTGTAAGTATTTGTTTGCTCTACATTTGTATGCCCTTTACACCAATTCTGTGGCCAAAAACGATAAACGCTTAAGTCGGCCAAAAACATTATTGAGTTAAGGGTGCTAGCATGTTCCTTTAAAACCTGCCGCAAAAAATAGAGTACTTATGACTAAAGCGATTTATACATATTTCCTAAAAAATTAAATACAAAATTTTCTTTGAATAAATTCTTAATCAAAACTCCTAACTAGTTCATTTCTTCCAGCGTTGCCAACTAAACACACAAGAGAACAGAAAACATCACAGTTGGCATATCGGCGCGTACGAATTGTGCACGAAAGTAAAACAATTTTTAACGTTTCACCACATTCACCACACTCGAAGTGTTTTGTTGTGCGTCATTCTTGCGCGTTCCTCAACAGCCGTGTGCGTTCTTTTTCATTTTTCTGTGCTTTGCGCGGTATAATTTCATCATAAGCAAAATCCAATTGAACTCGAGAGTACATCAAGCAACGCTCTGCAACAATATGTCAGGAACAACACAGAAATATAGGAATTTCGTGGCGGAGCCGATGGGAAACAAGAGTGTGACGGAATTGGCCGGCATTGGGGAGACGCTCGGTGGACGCCTGATCGAGGCGGGATTCGACAAGGTGAGTGCTGACTCGTGTTTTCTTTACTTAGCGCATTAGATCATTTGCCCAAATAAATCTGCATGCCAAAATTTGGTTGGAGTTGTAGGCGGCGAAGGTCAAAAGTGAGCCATGCGTTCTCCAATGCTTCACAAACTGTGTGCTTTAGATCATGCGTTTCGCATGCATTCGAATTTGCAGTATTTCAACTGATAAATGATCTGTTTTTAGGCCTACACCGTTCTGGGACAGTATTTGGTACTGAAAAAAGACGAGGAGCTTTTCAAAGATTGGATGAAGGAAGTCTGCAATGCCAGTTCGAAACAAGCCTCCGACTGCTATAATTGTCTGAACGATTGGTGTGAGGAGTTCCTGTAAATGAGGAAAACCCACGTTATCTTTCATTTTAAAAACTATGACTTGAGCTGCTGTGTACTATTTTTCAGATTTTTTTGTGTATTTTTATGAATGTAATTAATGTAATAACAAAAAATAGTATTAAGTCTAAGAATTTATTTGTCTACGAACCTGGGTCTGCTGAGCATTTCGTCACATTAATTCACTAATTGTATCCTGGATAGTTCTTTCCGAATCTTTATAGTCACTAACACCTGTAACGAACAATTAGAGTAAATGCTGTACAAAATAAACTTGAATAAACGCTAAAAAGCAAGCAATACTTGTGTTTATACGAATTGGAGGAAATTATCCGTTGTTAATCCGACGTTGAATTTCTGAACCTCAAAGTGATGGCAACATTTCTAACAGTTTGAGAGTTTTTGAGATGCGCTTTGAGCCTTCCTGCTTTGTTTCGTTTAATTACGCCATTTTTACTATTCATCTTTCATACGCACACACATCTACTACACGTTCTACGTTATCGCGTTTGCTCGCTCTAACCAACGCAAATCCGCCGTATGCAACATTTTGTTCTCTCCCCAATTACCGCTTTTTCGATTAGCAGAAAATAGAGCTACCAACCTACTTTATCAACATTTATTTACTAGCAACTATTCCTCAATATATTGCACGAAAAAGTTTTACATTTTCGCTCTGAAATTTATTTATTTAAATTTAATACGATGCCGTTTTAGATATTAAGGCAGATATATTACATGCATGCAAACATTGGTTCCCTTCACCAGTGCACAACAGCGCAATGAACAAGTGCCCTGGCAACTCTGACAACAAAGAAGTCAAGTTTCTATGTACGGGCGAGAATAGAAAGTGTAAATTTTTCTGCTCTCGGTAATTTTAATGGAAAATTCATTTTACTCAGTAAATATTAACCAATAAGTACCGAAGAACAGCGCCCGCTAGCGCCGAAATAAAGTGAAATTGTATTATTGTAAAAAACAGCCTGAAAATTGTATTGAAAAGCAAAGTGATTTCACGCTCGTAAGAAAAAGAAGACGGCGGAGACGAAAAACGAACGAGCGACGACACTTAGAAGAGGAGAGAGAAAAAAGGGAAAAGAACAAAATCGGAAATTTTCTTCGGTACCACGAATTTTTTTCTTCCTCCACGAATCAAATACGCGAACGAACGGAGAACCGAAACTGAAATTGAAGTTTTTTCTTTTTGTAAATTTACCTTTACTGCCACTATTATTTCGAAAAGGCGTGAGTGAAAATTCATAGTGTGCATGTTGAAATTGAAAAGTAATTGTGAAATGTTCTGAACTGCGACAGCTGAGAACAAATGCGACCAGTTACACTTGTATAGATGCACGAAAAAAAGCGACGATCGCAGTTATTGTGTGAAAGCAATAATTTCGAGGCTGCTGCTATAAAATTGTGTAATTTTGAAGCAAAACAAGAGCTAAAGAGTGAATATAAATCGCGAGAAGGCGAATTGCGTGTGGGGTGTTCCATCACGGTATGGTCTAGTATGCAAAACACAAAATTTTGCAAGATAATAGGTGAAAACAAAATATTAAACTTATTCACAATAGCCAAAAATGCAGCAGAATAAAAATAGTAAACGTCAATAAGAGGACAAGAGTACATGGGCGTTGCGTTGCCGCTGTCGTTGGGCTAAATGATGGTTCAATGGCTCTTTGTTGACCCAAAAAGTTCAAAGGCATCGGAGCAGGGAAAAAAATAGGAATCGTAGAAGATGAACGATACGAAATTGATTTCTTGCCATTTGGTGAAGAAGAAAGAACATTTAAATCTGTATTGAAGCGCAACGCAGTGGCGATTGGCAACGCCACGATGCGACGTAACTAAGTTTTGTAGTTGGCAACAGCGTTCGTTGAGCCTGGTCATTCACAAAATTGTATGGGTCTGTATAAGTGCGCGCAAAAGAGAGAACTATAGTGCGGGCGACTGGACACAGCGTTGAATGCAAAGCGGAGACTGCAATGTGTTCGGTAAAGCGGAAATTCGTTGTGGCTTAGGCGTGAAATAGCAAGAGTAGTTGTTCAATTTGTGTTTATGTGCAAAGTTATTTAATTGTGAAAAATTTAACACTGAACTTGGCAACTCTGTGCGACTATTCGCTTGGCATTTTAATTTTTCTCGTAGACATTTCTCGTTTTTCTTCGTTAATTTTTCGTGCGGCAATACATTTGCTCTCTCTTTTTTTGTTCGTTCTGTCCTCAGTTTTACGCTCTTTACCAGGGAAGAGTTGAGTTTTTGCGTAAAGAATTTTCCAATCAATTGTCAAAAAGAAAAAAATTTGCTAAGTCGATATAAATTTTTATAAAATTAGTGAAATAAAAGGGATTAAATTGGATTATAAGTTTATGTTTTCAAAATTAATGAGAAAGTAGCACGAGCAGAGAAAGAGGAAAGGAAAGGCAGTGAAAGCAAGCAAAGTAAAAAATTTGCCTGTAGACGAAAATCCAGCCGACTGGGGAGGGAGAGGCATTGCAGTCGATTGAATTCATTGCTGGTCTGAGTGGCGGTTGCCTTTGCCCCTGATGACTGGCTGGCTAGCTAACTGGGTGAGACTGGGTGAGTGAGCGAACGAGCGTGCGGCGCTGCAGCAAAAACAGAAATAAATTAGCAAAAAGAAAAAACCCCATAAAAGCATTCAAACAAATATAAAATATGAAAAAATGTTACTTTACGATAAATTGGTGAGTTGGCCGGTGCGTGTGCACTGTAGCTGGTGATGCAGCTTGGCAAATCTTGCTGCCTCATCGAACGCTTGAGTGCATTTTGACTTGCATCTTTGTTTCGAATATCTGTGGCCTCCGCCGGGCGAAAGTGAAGGAGTGGAAAAGTGGCAAGAAACAGAAGCAGCAATTATAGCAGAAGGTGCGAAAATTTTGTTGACTCCTGTCGCTTGGTAGTGTGTAGGGCGCTTGACGGGGTTCAAAGGGCGCTGCACAAGCAAATTTTGTTTTTATTTCTACACGCAATTTATCGTCAGCTGTTTGAAGGCAAACATAAAGCAACGAATTTCCTGTTCCCCATTTTGCCGAAAAAGAAAAGTCATGTCTAACTGTAATTCTCTTGAATTGACAGGACCAACGAGACAACGTCGCTGGTAAACAATTGAAAAGCAACAACAAACGATTTTTTTGCATAAAATAACGCGACAAGAGCGCTGCTCTAAACAACGCCCTTAACGCAATAATAGCAACAACAGCTTCAAGTGGAAAAGCAGCCGCAAAAAACAAATAGTCATAGCAACAACAACAACAACAGCAACATAAAAGCAATAAACCCAAAACACCAAAAAAGCAACAACCAACTTAAAAAAAATTCAGAATTTCCAGTTCGAAAGTAAAACAAAAAAGACTACGCATTAAACTAAAACGAACCTAAAGCGCATTTAATTGTAAGCCACGAAATTAATCGAATCCAACGCAAAAACGTCGCACCAGCAGAGCAACACCAACCTTACTTGAGCGGAACAACAACAACAACAAGACGCCTTGGCAGCGTGCAGCAAGTGACAGCAACTGGCAGGAAATCTTCGCGGCGACAAGTGCAAAATTGACCACCACCCAGATGGGCACTAATTCGGGAGCCACCACTGGTATCAACAATAAACCGGTTGGCGGCGGTGCCGGGGTCGGCGTTGTTGGTGGTGGAGGTGGAGGCGGCGGCGGTGTGGGTGGTGTCGGCGGAGTGGGTGGCAGCGGCCTGGGTGGCGTGGGCGTTGTCAGCGGTCTGGGCGGCGGCGGCGGTGGCAACGTTAACAGTGCGGCCAGCGCCGGCGGAGTGGGCGGCGGCAGCAATGGTAGCGATGACAGCGGCAACGGCGGCGGACCAAGCGGCCCCAACAATCAGCAAGTCACGCCACAGTACACCATTCCGGGCATACTGCACTTTATTCAGCACGAGTGGTCGCGCTTCGAGCTGGAACGTTCACAATGGGACGTGGACAGGGCCGAGCTGCAGGTAAGTTCGAATATAACTTTGATATAATTTCTATAGCTTATGTAGGCAAGCTGGATTGCTATCTGTAGATATTGAAGGATAAGCACTCGATCCAAATGCGCAATTAATATTCACTTATATTTCATCACAAAATGCACATATTTCTGGCCATACTCAATTTGCGTTCGTCCATCAACCGCCTGCAATGTACGACAACAATCGTAAAAGCTGTGATTTGAATATTAAATTTAGTACTTATTGTACTGATGAGAAAATAGACATCGTTGATGAATGAAGGCTATGTGTATGGATAGTTATTACTAGAAATAACTGCATCACAGCGCGCTAACCTATTTTAGACCATAGGGAGACGCTTCAAACTCGCCGTCAGACTTATCGGAGCCCCCTCATGTGAGCAATGCCTTCAGAGCAACCTAGAAGTGTGTCAGTGTAGAATGACAACTTCTGCATTAATCAGGCTTGTTGCATGTTTTTCTCGAATGGTAGCATACTTTTCCGTTGGCTATAAATTTAACCCCTTTGGGTATTCTAAAAAACAAAAATGGAAATGCTTTTCATTTCGTTACTTTTCTCCGCGCCTTGAGCAAGGCACCATGCAAATTGTCTACAACTCGCTCACGCCGGCACACAAGTACACAAATTTATTCATATTTTGTGCGCCACAGCACATCCTTCTCGACAAGCGTCAGCGCAGCGGCCTGGTTGGTTGTCATGGCTGCTCGTTTTAGACAATTCATTTCACAATATTCGAGTTTGTATGCGATTTTATTGAATTTTCCATATCAACAATTTCTATTCATCTTCGCTTGAGTTGTTTCATTAAAGTTCCTAGTGTGCGCTTCGCCTTTGGCTGCGGCCCCAACTAAAGGGCCATCATCTAATATGTGAAGACATGTACATTGTTGTTGTTGTTGTTGTCGAACGACTATAGCGACAGCAGCGACAACTAATCGCCATTATCATTGATGGCTTTATTGATCGCCTTCAAGCAATAATTGCTCAAAATCATAAACTCGTGCGCGGTTCACGCTAATTGAAATGACGCAAGTCATTTTCTTGCGTTTGACATCGATTTCAACAACGAAAGTTTTGTTGACATTTTTCTGTGATTCAATGTGCCTGTGGTGGTGTTTTGTGCTGTCCGGGAAGAAGTGTGTTTCGTTTGATTGCATTGTGAAAGTGCATTGGTCCGCCGTTGCAGGTGTTTGCTTGTGAACACGGACAACAAACAACATGCTTGCAACTTGTTGCAATTTCTCTGCTGCCGCCGCAAAGGCGCTCGTCACGCTCTGTTTGCGCTAAACACACTAATGCGTTTTCCATCCAACTTCTGTTGTTTCTGTTTTTGTATATGCCCGTTTGCTGATTCGATATTTCGCTGTTGGCCGCACCGGCACCGCACAACACTTGGTTGTTAAAAATGTGCAGTGCTTGTTTGTGTTTGAAATGTGTTTGCAACAATATTACACAAACGCTGACCATTTATGCGTGTGCCATTCGTGTTGCCGTTTTACGGCTGCTCGCCGCTGCCGCTTATCAATTTTATGTTTCAGCCGTGATTATTAGTGCCGCATCACTGCAGAACAGCAGCAGCGGCCATAACAACAGCAGCGATGTTGTCGCAACTCCCTACTTTCGAGTGCTTGCTTTCCCTCGGTCGCACGCAAAACCGCAGCGCGACCAGGAAGACGACGCAGTTATCGCTGTGCCATTTGGTGCTTCATTAACGACGCTTATTCAATAACAACTTGTCGCCTGAGAAAACAAATGTCGTATGTCTTACTAGACTCAATGGCACATACGACATTCGTTTTCCGAGGCGACGAACAGAAGAGAATTTTTTTTTCGGTTCGTTGAGTTGCTCAAACGAAATGGCAGTATTATGCTTTCGGCATAATTAAAAGAGTCCAGCTAACCAACTGAGTCCAGCCAACTGACCAAGAAAACCAAGAAAGTTCGGTCGGTGGCGCGACTGTGTCCTGTGGCAGCCAACTGGCAACAAAATAAAAGGCATTCAAATGTATGTGTGGGTTTGGGTGAATGGCTCGCCGTATGTGTGCGTCGTGTTGAAAGTTTTACGCTAAAGAAAGAAAATTGCAATAACAAAAGAAATGACTCATGCCAAGCGTAACGAGTGGCAACAACAACCTGCTCCTTCCCCTCACTGGGGAAACTAATGCATAAAATATTTCCCAAAACACGATTGCCAACATTACGTACATACAAACATACTAACATTACATAAACATTGTATATGTACATATTTTAGCTGTAACTGATGGAAAGCGTGGCGTATTAGGATTATAATAAAAATAGATTGTTATTAATTTATTAATTAATAATTTCCACATAAATATTTTCGTAGTGAAATTTGAATGAATGCAATTTTTTTGGCATTTTGTCTAGCAACAAATATTTTTGCTACTGTAATAAATGTTACATATAATATTAACCCTCTACTGCCCCATACGGCCTTAACCCTTAAATGCATATTGACGTAAAACTGCAACATACCACTAACTTATTTCTTTCTATGTCTCCCTGCATTAGAATGTACAAGTCTACAAGATATATTTTTTTCAAGAGGTCAGAATAAATCATGCATTTAAGGGTTAAGGCAGGGTCCACCAAAACCTAGAAAAGTCCACAAAAATTTTAATTTTTTTAAATGAAATTCATCACATCACATGTTTCCCATTATTATCAGTTGAAATTTGAACTTCGTGGAAATTAGTAGAAATAATTATTTCGTGAAAAGTAAAGAAAAGAAAAAAAATATTAAAAATAATTTTCGTTGAAAGATTAAGGGGGTCTTCTGGTTACGAGCTGAAAATTTAAGTCTATTTTTCGGAGTAAATTGCGAAGGAACTACTTGAGATAATCCAGTAATTTTTTTTTTATTTTATTGATACATGCTTTATCTTGTAAGATCAAATTTTGGAAATTAAAAGTCATCACACTCGCGACTTTAGAACGACCTTGAGGTTGTTGCCTTTTTTAAACTCGTTGGTAAGACTTTTTCAAGAAATATTAATCGAATTCGATCAATTTTTTTTTCAGTTATTCAGGAGACATATGGCTATGTTTTCCCGTGTACGATTTTGAAATTTTTATTTTGTTCCATTTTTACACTCACCAATAGACCAAAAAACATGGTCGAAAATCAAACTTTTTACAAAAAACCTCCTAGTTTTGAAAATTTTCAAAATAAAAAAAATCGTACACGGGAAAACATAGCCATATGTCTCCTGAATAACTGAAAAAAAAATTGATCGAATTCGATTAATATTTCTTGAAGAAGTCTTACCAACAAGTTTAAAAAAGGCAACAACCTCAAGGTCGTTCTAAAGTCGCGAGTGTGATGACTTTTAATTTCCAAAATTTGATCTTACAAGATAAAGCATGTATCAATAAAATATAAAAAAAAATTACTGGATTATCTCAAGTAGTTCAGTTTCAGCTCGTAACCAGAAGACCCCCTTAAAACAAGAAAATTATGAGTGAGTACCTTGTAATGTAATTTATTGATTTCAAGTGTTTTATAGTGAAAAAAATGATTTACAGTTACTTTTTGGGCTTGGGAAAGCAGACTGCCTTTAGGCTGCATCAGGCACCAAAGCGAAAAGATTTAATGCATTTGGTCTTGTATGTGGTTTCTTTAACCCGGCGTCATTGTTGCCGGGTATCTAATACCCGACGCATTTTACGTTATGTTCTAAAAAAATTATCGCAGAATAAAAAGATTTAATTTGATGAGTAATATGCTCATTTTATGATAAATAAATGTTTGATTTTTATTAATAATGTATTTAACTACCTATTTCCCTATTATAGAAAACTAATATTGACATAAGCTTGATTCAGTGTACAATAATGTACATGGGTAAAATTTACCCGGCCACAACGGCCAAGTTCTGTTTAGTAGCCACAATGACGCCGGGTTAAAAAGGACTTTGGGACAGAAAATGAAAAACAGACTATGCCAAGTTACTATAAATGACCGTTTATATCAACATTTGGATAGGTCTCGGCAAACAATTTTTTTTTGTCGCACGGTGTAATAAATGTAAAGTTGGTGTTTTCACTCAGTGCTTCATAACTTTGTCACTTTTCTTTCGATTCTATTGATGTTAGGCTTAATATTTGCTCAAATAATATATGTTTCATCGTAAATTTTAAAACCAGAGGAGATAATTTATTTGACCCATAAAAAATCATTCGAAAATTTATGATTTTTGAAAATGGTCTTTTTTACAACTTTCACCGTCAGTAACTTTCCCAAATCTCATCTGATTTGGACAATCTATATATTGCTGGAGAGGCTAAGGTATTATCTTCTGACCGCCGGACAGCTTGTGTTAGTCGGATGATTCGTTTACGAGATATATAGTATGCTCATAACTGAAACAACAAGGAAAAAACTCGTTTTTCGAAGATATTTCGAAACCGCTTGTTACGAAAATTTTTTGATTTTCAGTTTCGTGTTCAGCGGTCCAAAGTTAGTCTAGAAAACACTTTTATTTTTAGGTGTATTTTTCGTGTCGAGTAGTGTAATCAATAAAACGTGAAACCGATCATCAGTTAAATTTTTTAGCTTATGTGCCCAGTACGGCCTTAAGGCACGCAAATTTATATAGGTTTCACGCCCACACAGAAGCAAATTTTTGTATTTTAAAAACTTTCCCTTCTTATATGATTCTAAAACTACATGGTGAACAATTTGTCGACTTAAAACAAAATTGGGGCAGTAAAGGGTTAATAATTGTTTATGTTTATTCAGAATGATTCAAGTATTATTTCTGGCAATTGCTCAGCTTCAGCAATTTGCAAAACAATCTCGTAGAAACTTCTGAATATTCTGTAACAAAATCAATAACAATCGCCTGAAAGCCTCCACGTGCGCCAACTTTAGCTGAAAATCATACAAATAATTCAACAACAAAAACAACAGAATACGAAAATATTATCAGTATTTCTAGTGATATCTAGACTCTGCCATTTTTATATTTGCATAAATGTGTGCAGCCATTTGTGTGTAGCACGCCTTGTGCGCGAAAAAGGTTGCATTGCTGACCAGCGCTGCCTGCAAAAATAAAAACAAAAATCGCAACCCAAGCCCGCTAACGGTTGAGCAGCCATTGTCACGCGATGTACATTGTGTGTTGCAGGTGTCTGCGTTGTCGGCGAGGCGAGGCGTTATCCGCTGGTGTTGAGGTCAATTCAGTTTTATTTCTTGTTTTCGTCCTTTGCCATTTGTTCGCTCCGTTTAGTCTGTGTGCAGTCTTTTGTGGCTAAAGTTCAAATGTAATCGAATTTGTAATTTAATTAGTGGGTGCTTTTTTGTTTTTGTTATTATTGAATTTTTACAAAAATGTCAGACGGCCAGCCATAAAATGTATTTATATTGAATGGTTTAAAGTGGTAGAATTGTAATGGAAAACATTTCTGTATTATCTTTTAATGTGGAAAGCAAATTGATTTGAATACGTAGCTCAGTCGTTGGGCATAATTAATTGGATTTCAAACAATATTTTATCTAATATTTAGTTATACGAGGGTTGCATTTTGTTATCACTGTCACTTTTTCCACTCCGATTGAGACACCTCCAAAACATGGTTTTTGAATGCTTCAGCACCATCTTCTGGCGATGAAAATCGTTAACCACGGATTTTTTTTTTTTAATATGCTGGAATAAAAAGAAGTCATTGGGTGCTAGGTCAGAGCTGTATGGCGGATGACCCATTAAATCGATGCTTTGGTCGATCAAAGAGCGCGATGTGTGAGAGCGCGCATTGTCCTGGCGAAGAATGATTCGGCGTCGGCGGTTGTTTTTCCGTATTTCATTGAACACTTCTGTCAAACAAATTGTTGTGTACCACTCAGAATTGACCGTTCTACGTTGCTCTAACGGCACAGTATCCACATGACCAGATTTGCCGAAGAAACAGGCGACCATTTTCTTCGATGTGCTGCGTGCCCGAACAACTTTTATTGGATTTGGCTCGTCTTGGAAGACCCACAGGGTCGATTGCTGTTTTGTTTTGGGCTCATATGCATATATCCATGATTCGTCATGATTTTTTTGAGCGATTGCCAAATTATGCGGGATCCAACGAGAACAAATCTTTCTGACAGCTAAATGTTCAATGCAATGTCGAATGCACGGCCGTGGAACTAATGCCCAAGGATGCATCTATCTCACGGTATGTCACATGACCATCTTTCATTATCAGTTCACGCACAGCATCGATGGTTTCTGGCACAATGCCCGACTTTGGACGACCTTCACGAAATTTGTCCTGGAGCGAACGGCGACCACGCTTGAATTCGTTAAACCAGTTATAAATTGTCTTGAGGGTTGGTGCTTCATCACCAAATGCCGAATGAAGGCGATCGAAGCAATGTTGTTGAGATAATTCACTTCGGAAATCGTAAAAAATTATTGCTCGAAAATGTTCACGAGTTAAATCAATTTTTTGACCGAGATGAATTTTTCAAGTCAGTGTAAACAACACAAATAGCGCTTGAACATGAAAATGTTCTAAGCACCTTTATGGTAAAAAATGACAAACTTTTCAATGGCAATCTCAGATTTTTCGAAAACTTACTAGACCATCCCTATTGAAAAAAATATAAAAGGCAGCCTACGTACACTATTAAATTTCTACTTTCATGGAAAATTGTCATGACTCCTCATATTTATATAATTTCCATATTAGCAGTTAGCAACTTGTTACAGTAGTCTTTCTCCCCACCACTCCCCATGAATGCTTGGGGATGTTTGAATGCAAAGTGTGGCGCTAAATACACAACAACATGCTTTTTTGATTATGCAAATGCAAACATTGAATGTATAAAGTCTGTTGCTATTATTCACCGTCGCAAACCGGTGTGCTGCTCTTGTTTTTGTCGTCGTATAAATGCCAAACCATCATCATTCCATTCAATGCCAACGCGCTGTCATTCATTTGATTTTTGTTTCTTTGCCCAAAATGGCGCGACGTTTCCTTTCTGTGTTTCGTTGTTGCTTTCCACAATATTTGCTTTTGGGCTCAGCGTGAAAATGCACATTTATCACCGTTCCGGCAAAGTAAACGAAAACGCCGAATCCGCTGTGAGTAAGAGCAGCTGCTGCTTCTAAAAATGGATCAATGTCCGCTCGCCGACATCAATAGCCGTTGCCAATATTTTCGCCACACCGGTGTTTTTCAACAGCAACACCAATAAAATTGAAATATTTTAGTCATAATCTCAGCGCATTAGTGTGCAAAAAATGCTGCTGCGCTGCCGTTGCCGTTGCCGTCGCCGTCGCGTATCCGCCTTGGCATTCGCTCTTCCATTCGCCACGGTCTACATAAATAATGCCCACCGGCTGGCGATTAGCCTCCGTCTGCAGTCCGGTTCGAAAGCGCGTAGTCGAGCGAATTTGACAACGTTTGAGGCGGCGCAAGCGACACACACAACTACACCAACAACAACATAAGCAGCAGCAGCATTGGCAAGCGGCGCAACACTTGTTCTTGGTCTTCACCTTGCCGCTGCGCGTAGCGTATCGGTCGCTGTCTGTCAGTCTGTCCACTGGCGCTCGAATGCGCGCCGCCTATGTAGACGCAGCGGTCGCTGGCTGGCTGGCTGCAACTTTTTTGGCTTTCGTTGCCGCGCCGAACCAGTTTACCTTTTCCAATTTTAGTGGCAACGGGCAATGAAAATAAACCAAAAGCCCAAACATGTTCGTGTAGGCATAGATACCCAACAGGCAGGCTGTCTGACGTCGAACGCATGTTTGACGCCGTTGCACCCCGCGCCTTGCCGCAACTTGTAAGTGTTTTTTTTTCACTGCGATTTTTTGTTGCTACGTGAAATTTTGCATTTTTATTGGCGCAAGTGCGGCTAAAAGCGCCACGAATGCGGCAGGGCGAAGGGAAGAAAAGTCGCTTCGCAAGCGACAAATGCTGCCACAAAGTTGTCTTGCTGGCTGCACGCTTGACGCGTTGATGTTAAAAATAAAATGGACTGAAAGACGTCCTTGCGGTCGCGGTTTAATGACATTTGGCGTTTTCATTTTTTAAGTTGAATAAGCCGCTCGCAGACGCACAAAAACCAGCGCATCGCTTCGTATAGGCTCAATCGAACGTTCACAGTGCGCCTATGTATACCCGCCTAAAAATATGCTGGCATTTTTGTGATTGCTGAAAATGTTTTATGCAATTCAGTGAAAGGATCTGTCAGAATTTTGTGTGATATAAATTTGTATGCTGATATTGGGATACTGAAGTATGTCGATATGCGATATGAAGTTTTGTAACGTCCAAATGGACAAAGAAAGCTTGTTCAGCGTTATCAGGGAAATCGATTTAGAGATTCGTTTGCCCGCTGACTGATAAGCACTATACTAGAATTATTAATTATTGCTTTCATTTTAATATTAACTTATAATTAGAGTCCGACCGATACCAAATTTTTTGGCCGATGCCGATTAATCGGCCGGAAGGGCGAGTTTTGCCGATGCCGATTAATCGTCCGAAAGGGCGAAAATCGGCCGATGCCGATACCGATGCCGATTACATAGAAAAAATAGCACGAATGAATTCATTCTAAAACACAGTCTATTTTATAAAGTAACAAAAGGAACTATTACATATTGTTTGTAATATTCATCAAAAAAAATAACAAAACAACGAGAAAGAAATAATTAAAAACTAAATAAAATAACAAGAGAATTCAGAATTCTAATACATTAACATGTATTAAAAAAAATAATATATCACATTTATCCACTGAGAGAGAAACAAAAATAGTGACGTAAATATTGCATACAAATTCAGTTTTTTATTCAACTTAAAATTACGATTTTTATATTAAAATTTGTACTCTCAAATTGCGACCCGTTGTACAGATGCAGTGGGAAGAAGTCAGAAAACAAATTTGGAAAAAAATAGCAGGCCTGTTAAAGAAATGCTTCCAATTGAAAAAGAAGGATAAGATTGAAAAATTAAATGCCCCTTCTTTTGATATCCACATTGAGAGACGAAATGCATAGACATTTCGAGAAAATCTGTGTTTTTAAGAATACATTTATACATACAAACATTTATATCAAACAGTATCTAAAAATACATTACTGAAAAGGGGTATAAGAACCCGTTGGTACAAAAAATGAAAACAAAAAAATGAAAGCAGGAAAATAGGCCGATGGCATAATCGACCGAAATCGGCATCGGCCTTTTCTGGCCGATGCCGATTAATCGGTCGGACTCTACTTATAATTATTAATTAGCTAATATTAATATTAATTAATATTCATTAATTAAATAGTTAATTAATTTTAATATTAATAATTTTAATATTAATTAATATTAATTTTTATAATAATAATTTTAATATTATTAAATTCATTTTAATATTAATAATATTAAATTTAAATTTAAATATTGCAGTTTGGTTGATTTTCCACTAAAACCCAGCATTTACATATGTTACTCTATTCCAAATATTTTACTCCCTTCTAACTATTTTACATATTTACATACATACATATTTACATATGTTTTATCTATTCGAAATATTGTACTCTCTTCTAAATATTTTAAACATCCTAAATATTTTAAATATCCTACATAATTTTGTTTATGTACACTGCGTCTAATAGTAGGGTACAATATTTATGAGCAAAGTAAATCCCAAAGCATTAAATTTCATGCCAACACACTGATAAAGCACGCGCAACAACAACAGCAACAACTTCGTACACAATAACCAAAAGCAACAAGAGCTGTGCATGACCGAAATTCATCTGCTGCCAGCGCCCATCGCCCGTCGGCCCATCAAATGAGCGATGTGTGTGCCACTTGCTCGACTTGAAAAAATGCTGCTGCTCATTTATTCTGTGTACTCGGTTTTTTTTAACACTTATTTTTTTTATACACAACAACGCTGAAAAATTACGTGCCACGCAGCAATACGCTCGCACAATCACACGCACAGCGTAACGCATCACGGCAGCACGGAAGAAAGGAAGCACTGCAGGCAGGAAGCATAGATGGAAGGAAGGTGGGCGACGCTTGCTGTGGGCATTTAACATTTCCTGACGGCTTTTAACAGCTGCTGGCAGCTCGTTGCTGATAATATTGTAATTAGAGTGAAATTTACAGCAACGCAAGCAAATAGTAATGCCGCTGACTGTGCGACAGGAGCCTGGGGAGTGGAAATAGGTCGTTCGTCGGGCCAGTAGCCAATTTCAGTGACCGACCGTGCGTTGGTGTGCAGTTATCTGGTGCGTTTTTATATGGCACACGCAGTGCGCACAATAGAACATGTAGCGCTGAATTGAGGAGTGGCAAATTAAATTACTCTTAATTAGCAATGATTAGATCGAGATATGTTTGCGTGGTGGTGTCTATTTGCTTGGCTCATTGCGCCCCAGAGTATGCAATATTGTAGCAAATTATGTTGCAAACGTGCTAAATTGCTCGAACATAAAAATCGTTTTATATTTCCCCAACAGAATAACTTAGTTTGCATTAACATGTCGTGAATTGCACGTTAAAACGTTTCATGCTTGATTGAGCATGACAATCTATTCCTGAGCAGCCTTGAGCCGTCTCTGTTGCCTTTGCCAGTGCTTCCATGTTGTCGCATTTGGATAAGACTTGAGACAAGGTTTCGGTGCTTCTAATGGGGGCCCGGTCTTCCTCGTCATCATGTTTTGGTTCTTTAAAGGTAAAGGTTTTGCGTGAAAAATATCAGCCAATGCTTTATCCATATACATGGTTAAGTTAGGTAGGGAAGGGTGTGTATAGCAAAAAGATCGCACTTGAAGGCCAAATTGGCCCATTGTGAATCTCTTCTTAACTGATTCTGAAGCTAACCAATCAGTCTCAATCCGGGGCAAACCAGTTCGACCTTTTGATAAAGGAGAGCAGATCCAAAAATTCGACTTTTGCCACGCAAGCCAGATCCGCTAGGAATCTTGATGCCAGAGTACTGATCCGGGCAGTAGAACAGAAAGTGTTGAATCGTTTCTACTTCTTCTTTACCTCAGCAGCTTCTGCAGATATCACTGAACGAGAGGCGCCATTTGATAAGCATAGATCCAATGGCGCAGTGTCCAGTGATGACTCCAACGAGCTGTCTAATAGAGGTTCGACTCAAGGACAGTTCATCTAAGGACTGCGTCGAATAAAATTGTCCGTTACATTTTTTCCCCTGCAGTACTATTGAAAATTGCAATTAAAAGAATTTTTATCTTAGTAGCTTTGAATTAAATGTCAGAAAATATAATGCTTCCGTTAGACTCAATAAAAATTTATTTAACGCGAAAATGGCAAGCGAAGTGGAAGTGCGAAAAAACATCATTAAAATTTGTCAAAAGCAACCTCAGTGGTCTTTTAAAAAAATTGCCAAAGACGTAGGATCTAACCCTAAAACCATTTCTCGTGTGTTATTAAACGCTTTAAGGAGGACCTGCGTATTGATCGGAAGAAAGGTTCTGGTAAAAAGAAGGGGCCACATAATCATGAAAAGGCGAAGAACGTTGTGACCATTCTGAAGAAGGATCCAAGCATTTCGGGAAGGAAATTGACGAGGAAGGCTGACTGCTCAGAATCTTTCGTGCGCAGAACTAAGAAGGAAGCTGGGCTGAAGACTGCAGAAAGTTCCAGACCGAAACGCCGTCAAGAATGAAACCGCAAAACAACGAGCTAAACAGCTGGCGCAAGATTTTGTAAAGAAATTCGAATGCTGCATAATGGATGACGAAACTTATGTTTTAGCGGACTTTTCCCAGCTACCTGGGCAGGAATTTTATACAGCCGATTCTCGAGGAAATGTTCCTGAAAAATTCAAGTCCAAAAAAGTGACAAAATTCCCAAAGAAATTCCTTGTTTGGCAGACTATCTGCAGTTGTGGCAAAAGGAGTAGCTCATACGTTACATCGGGTACAATCAACAGCGAAATATATGTGAAGGAATGTTTGCAAAAGAGATTGCTCCCTTTTTTAAGCCAACATGAAGTGTCCACGTTTTTTTGGCCTAACCTCGCTTCATGTCACTACAGCAAAACGGCTTTAGAGTGGTTCCAACGAAATAAAGTGATTTTGGTACCTAGAGAAGCCAATCCACCTAACTGCCCAGAACTAAGGCCGATCGAGAGATACTGGGCTTTAGTAAAAAGGGAGATGAAGGTAACCAAGAAAGTCGCCAAAGACCGTCAAGACTTTAAGAGAAAGTGGTCTTCATCAGCTATGAGGGTGTCGGACACTACCATAAAAACGTTAATGGACGGGATTCCTGAAAAATTAAAACTTTTTATTAAAAAAACATAATATCTAGTTTCTTACTTTGGTTTTGAAATCTGTAAAAAATTTTTGAACAAAACTACTTGAATTCATAAAAATCGGACTACTGGTTCAAAAGATTTCATCATTTTTGTAACGGACAATTTTATTCGACGCACTCCTTATCTGTATACATACTTGTAATTGTTTGTCGCCGACTGACTTTCTGATTGACTGACTGATTCATCACCGTCGAGTTCTAAGGGCCCAATTATGAGTTATATTCTGTTCAAACTGATGACTTAAAACTGTTTAATGAGCTTAACCAACAAAACCAATTCGAAAACGTGTTTAGTCACTAAAACCAGATCTAAAACCATTGTTCAGTTTTTCGAAAATCAAAATCTGCCGGGGTCAATAATGGGTTAAGGTTTGTATATGGGAAGACTATGAAAAAAACATGAACTAATAGGCCTATTGACTTGAAATATGTTGAAAGCACTTCAAATGAGAAAAATTAGACAAGTATTTTTCTTCTTTTGTTTTAATCAAATTCTGGCTGGGTCAATGAAGAGAAACGTGATTTATTGAACCCATTGCCTTCAGACTGGCGAGCCTTGCTAGTCATACTTTAGATGGAAACTAGAGGTTTAATTTGAAAAACTAAAATTTTATTGTTGTTCACAATGTGTGTCTTTGTCCCATCGAACGAAAATAAATTCACATTAATTCATTCTACTAAAATTTGAAGCTATGAATTTTACTTAACATTTTTAATTTACTTTTAATTGTAATGACATCACCACTATTGTCGCCGAGTCTCTTAGAAACTTTCTATCTTCTTTTGTGCATATCCGTTGCTTTACACGCCAATATTCCATAATTCTTTCGTGCATTCTTCTCACATTCGTCTCGCATTCAAACATTCAAATTCCGCGAACTTAATTGCCATCCAGCATAATTTGTGCAATTTGTCTTGCTAAAAGCTATTTGTCGTGTTTGCAGCTTCTTTTTGCCATCGTCTCATCATCGTTTTCATGCCGTCATCATAGCCGCTTCGTCAGCATTGTCGTCGTCGACGACGCACATTGGGAAAAAACAGGCAAAAACGCTCGCATTGGAGCAAATCCAAAAGTTGCGAATCTGAATTTTTTTTTTTACTTGTCGTAATATAGATAGACTAGCGAGACAGAAAATCAACTTTTCAAATCTCTTCATCCCATGACCTGGACTTTACGGCCTTTCAAAGTTGAACGTTTTATTATATTATTTTCACTTCTAGCAAAATATCGTTAACAAGGCTGTCTTCAGATGCCCGTAGAATCTATATTTTTTAATGAAATCCCATAATTTTTCTCATGTGGGGTTATGATATTTAAGTAATTAATGTATCAAAAAATTTTATTTCAGAAATATTTATTTTGACAGAAAAAAGCATATCTAACCTTTGCCTCATTTTTTGATAAAAATGAGAAAAATCGGGATTTTCTATGGACTGTAACTTTTGAGATTCCATAGCATTCCACGAAATACTTATACACTGAATAGGTGGGACATACAGCTAAATGATGGTACTAAACTTATCTGCGGAGTCCTGCGTCAGCGTGAATGCGAGCAATTTTCGCATGCCAACCCAAGCACTTTTTGTACTCAGTTCTGGTGAGCAACGATATATTTTTAATTGCTGAGCAAAACTACAACGTATGAAAAACAGCACGGCTGGTGTTGAAAGGAATAAATATGTATTTAAATATATAGAATTGAGATATGTAAATATATATCGCATTGATTTATCTCTGTCCGTCTGTTAATATGTCTTCCAATTCGTCTGTCTGATGGAAGGTATTCATAATAGCTTTCGAAAAAGTTGGGACACGAAACTGAAATTTCATACAAACACTTTGGAAATCATGAGAACAACATATTGCCTAAAATGGGCGTGGTTTGCCCATTTTTTAACAGGGTTGCCATATAAAGATATTTTTCAAAATATGAACTTTTAAATATTTACCGTCCGATATTTTTGTCTGGAAATAGGTGTGACATGCCTCTTTAACCCATTGAGATACATAATAAGTGATTATTTTAACTTTTAGTGAGGAAAGTTATACTTGTAGTTAATCTTTTACGTGCTATATAAAAGTAAATGAATAGTTTAGATTTTTTTAAGAAAGAGTTTGCCTACTTTTATAAAAGTGGGCTAAGTGTCCCTAAAGAACATTTTAATGCATGACAACAAAATTTTAGCCTATTTTAATATTGTTAAAAATAAAGTCTGTATGGAGAGTAGGCGTGGCCGTGGGCGAATTTTTTTCATTTTTGGAATAAATCATCTTCTACTTATGGGAAACCGTTATGCGAAAATTCAATCCTTTATCTTTTTTATTTCCGAAGTTATTAAATTTTTCGTTATACATTCGGAAACCATAAACCGTGCTGCGAAAAAGTGCTCAAATTAAAAAACGCTAAAATACGTGTAACTTTATTTTTGATCTTCTACGAGAATCAGTTATCAAAATATTGACTTTTTTTTTTGCTTCTGATCATGCATGTTTTTAAAACTCTTAACTTCCGACTGTAGGGTGCCAGCTCCTGGTAGGGGAAATAAAAAAAATTATACCATACAATTCTCTGAAGAATTCTAAAGATAATAACGAAATTTCAGTTCTCTAGTGCAAAAACTATAGATGCTAAAGCTCAAAACAGGCGATGCGAGCGTTTTTGCCGGTTTTTTCCCAATGTGCGACGTCAGTAGTAGAACTTTTGTGTTTACTTTTTCAAACACTTTTTTGCTTTTCGCTTTCTGCACGTCTTCTGCTCGCATGCTGCCGTGGCTTAATTCACACAATAATTTGTTAAATTGTTTATCATTGAATAAAATTATAAGCGTTTGCATGCCAACAGCAACAACCACAACGCAGCCAACACCATCCAACAAGCAGTCAGCAGCAACAACAACTACCGCAAACATTCGTTTTCTCTCTCGCGTCATGGCGTTGCATGTTGCTGCTGCTTCGTTTTTCCATAACTGCAGCAACACAAAAAAACGCTCGTTACCCCAAACGCAGCGCCTGCAGCGGCTTCAACGCGCGCCTCAACTTTTCGCATTGTGTTATGTTTGTTATGTCGTTGCCGTTGCTGTTGTTGTTGATGTTCTTGTTGCTGTTGTACTGTTGCATGCTCTAAACAATTGAAAACGTTAATATGTACAAAATTAGTTGTTGGTATTGTTTATTTATTTATATATTGTCTCGCTTTGCCCTCTTCGCCAGCGTCAGCTGTAATTTTTGTAATTGTGCAAAGTGTGCCCATTGTCACGTTTTCTGCTGCCGGTCGCCTGCTTTCCACCCGCCTATCAAACTGCGACGACGGCTAACTCTGGCTGAAGTGTGCAAAAAACAGCAGCAGCAACAACAACAACGAATACGACTATTGCAAAGCAACAGCAAAGTCATAAAAATAGCCATGGAGAAAATCAGGCTAAGCGTGTGTGCTTGTAGATACTCGTATTCGTTAGTGTTGCCATTAACGTTGACGTTTGCATTGTTCAATTATTAACAACGTCGGAAACTTATTTGAGATTCTCGCTCTCTGTTATGTTAGATTTTTTTTTTGGAAATACGGAGAGAAGGAAAACTTGGAAATAGTAAATTTACACAAAAAATCGAACTCCAAAGCTAAGAATTACTGGGACATTCAATTGACACTAAAGATAACAAGCTTACTGTTTAAACGCTTTTTCTCATCAGACATATTGAACATTAATCTACATACATATAATTGTTTGTCCTGACTGATTCATCATCGCCCAACACAAACCGCTAAAACTACAAATCGGCGCCTAAGAAAACGAATGTATGTTCTATTGAATTTAATAGCACATACGGCAATCGTTTTCTCAGGCGACGAAATATGAAATTTTAACTGTAGGTACATCTTTACAAATGAACCTCCGCTAATACAGAATTTTTGAAATCGGGGTCTAAACATGGGTTAAGGTGTTGTATAAAGAATCTTGATATAATAGGCCTATTGATTTCAAACTTGGTGAAAGTACTCCAAATCAAAAATAATTCGACACATATTTTTCAATTTTTCGAAAATTAAAATTTAACAGGGTTAACCAAGGGTTAAGGTTCGTATACGGAAAGACAACAAAAAACACTGAACCGATTGACCTATTGACTTCGAAGTTGGTGAAAAGACTTGAAATCAAAAATAATTGGACATGTGTTTCTTATTTTTTTGAAAATCAAAACTTAAAGGAGTGAACCAAGGGTTAAAATCTTGTATGAAAAAATATGACTATAATATAAATATAAAATATCTATGCCTTTTGACTTCAAGCTTGGTGAAAATATTCTCAGTGAGAAATAATTCTAATAATTATTTTTTCCAAAATAAAAAACTGACGGAGTCAACAATGGGTTAAAAGTTTATATGGAGAAACTGTGACCAAATGTAATCATTGCTATAAATAATATTTTAGTTTAGTAGTTTTTGTTCTTTATTTTTTATATTTAACGTTATTTATTTGTTTTCACAAAATGTACATAAAAAAAACCAAAAAAACAGCACCGAAAGAGTACTGGGTACCCCGGGTGTTGGTACGGCAGACCTTATTTTGAATGAATTTTTTCTTGATATTCTCAGTGAGAAATAATTCTAATAATTATTTTTTCCAAAATAAAAAACTGACGGAGTCAACAATGGGTTAAAAGTTTATATGGACAAACTGTGAAAAAACATGAATTATTGAGCCTATTTACTTCAAACTTGGTGAAAGTACTCTTAGTGAGAAATAATTTGAGACGTGTTTTTTATTTTTTCGAAAATCAAAATCTAACCGGGCCAATAATGGGTTAAAAGTTTGTATGGAGAAACAAGATTTTATGGGCCTTTTGACTTCAAACTTAGTGAAAGCAGTTAACATGCGAAATAATTCGATACGGGTTTTTCACTTTTTTGAAAATCGAAATCATGGCTTAATGCGCCAATTGACTTAAAATGTGGTGAAAACGCTTCAAATGAGAAATAATTAGATAAATATTTTTTCATAAAAATCGGACGGGATCAACAAAAGTTTAAGAAGAATTCGATTTATTGGCCCCATTGACTTCAAACTTGCGTGCAAAGCCGCGGGGCCCTGCTAGTCTAACACAAACGTCGGTTTTTATATTTTGTCGGGTTTTATATTTTCAACAAAAAAATGATAGTTTGAAAGTAAACAAAGCAATACAATTTCAAATCAAAAGCAGAAGAGATATTTTCCACGGAAAATTTTCAACAGGAAAATGAACTGTTTGCTCTTAAATTTGAAAGTAAGTGCTCAGCACAATGATAACTCAAGTAGATCAGCATAACAAAAAATTTCATGAAACAAATTTCATGGGCAAATTTTAAAAACCAGTGTCAATATTTCGTGAAAAGGCAAAAAGGCATCTTATTTCCGTGCACCTCATGAAGATGCTCCTCCGGGGGTGTGTTCCTGCACTTTTTCCAGGACGTTTTTCAACCATTCTCCCAGAACTTTCCAAAAGGCTTTTTAACCAAAACAAAGGAGCTACTTTTATTTATGTTCCACGTTTACTGCTCTGTAAAAGTTACTAAAAGTTAATCATAACTAAGTGTATATGGAAAACATATAAATCACACCAAAAACTGGGTTTTTTTTATTAGTCTGTTTCAAATTGGTCCTACTCCAAATTTACTAAACGCAATTAAGTCGTATTTTTTGGCCATTAGTTCAATCACTAATCTTTAAAAGTCTTGTCATCAAACGGTCAAGAAGAGTCTAGAAAAAGAATAACAAATTCTGTTCGCATTGCTAATAGCAAATTTGTATATTTTCTTGTACGCTTTTCTACGCCCACAAGTTGCACTTAAGTAAACAACATTATTAGTTTGTCCTTTCGTGACAACGCTTAAGACTGCTAATCTATTTGGTGTACAATTGATCCCATTTAAGCCTTTTCATTCCAAAAATGCGACAACGATTAAAATGTTGGCGTCTATTGAACTCTCGCTCTACGCTTTGTATTTAAATTTAATATACTTATATATTTTTTTTATTTGACTCAATTACAATTCATGTGTTTTGCATGTGTTTATGATTAAAGCGGAATGCTTACACATTCCATATAAATGCCCAGCCAATTTTAATGCCGTCGCCAAGCATACATAAGTATTTGTAAATGTTTTTGTTGCTACAGCTCCTCGAACCATTGATGATAATAAAACAAAAATATTTGTATTTGAATCAGCAATGAGTGGCGACCCACTCATCGACATCCGCACACTACTTGTAACATTTGCTTCTCTTCGTCTCGGCGCCGCTCTCGTGTCCAGTGTGAAATTACAAAATAGGCGACGCGGCGCATGCCCAGCAAAAGCAACATAAATTATTTCGCATTTATAATTGACTACAATTATTAATTGCGAATGTTGGACGCCGTTGGACCAACAACAATAACGCTCGTCGCACCAAAGCGGCAGCAACAATTAAAAACGCAACAACACAGCAGCAACAAAAGCGCGCTCACAAATTAAAATTCATTGAGGCCTTTTGGACGAAATTCGAAGTGAACAACACATAATTGCCGGTCCCCGAGTTGCTTCGTTTTCTTTTGGAAAATACAATTTACACAATTTCATATTTCATATAGACAAAAATGTAATGAGGGGAAAGTAGGGAGGGAGCCACCAAGGCGACACATAGAACAGCGTAGGAGGGGAGACACAGCGAATTATCTGTTGACAGCTGTTGACAACTCTTGTCGAATTTTGAGCGCCATTGAGAAATTTACAATTCGCAGTTGATTGCTTTACAAACCGAAAATTACGCTTTACAAGGGGCGTGTCAAGCAGTGTTGCCACACTCGCAAATTGTTTTGTTTTCTCAATAATTTTCGGCACAATTTCAATTAATTTAAAGCGCCTAAAATTGAATTTCTACTAACGACGAACGTAGTAATTGGTCAGCAACAGACGCATTGCTGTTATGACGCCAAAGTAATTACGCCAATTAACCACTGAGTTAGCGGCATTCGGTCGCCCGTTTGAGCGAAGCTCGTTGCGTCGGGTGCAGCACAAAAGGGTAAAATTTTTTCATTTAAATTAGTAAAGCAATGTGCGGCATTCCAAATGACATTCGAGTCCGTATCCGAAATGCAATAAAGTGCGCTGCTGCGCACTAATCGCACCTCATAAATACGTTGCCGGCAATCGATTGCAATGGTGTTCGATGCCGCTTTGGTCTTTAAATGAAATGCAAAGAATTTGAACAATGTTTATCCTGTCGATGACGCCGGCAGCGCTGCCAGCAGTTTCAAGTACGCCGTGCGTGTACGAGCGCTGCTAATGGCACCCGCCCAATGCCATTGGCGTCATCAGCGCCCAAATGCGCCACACAGGCCTCATCGTTCTGCACTTCTGTGTGTTCTTCACACCATTAGCACAAATACACACACACCGAACACACACTCACACGTGTTTATGTGTTTGTATAAATTTATATAAAACAACATGCATTACTTATGGTGCTTGGTTCGCACCATAAGCGGCACTTTTAAACACAGTCACACACTCAAGACTCTGCATAGAATGTTGTTGTTGTTGTCGTTGTTGTCTTCTTCGATTTTGGGCTGCTGCTGCTATCCATGCACATACTACACATTTGAACATTCAGTGGTGGAAATAAATTGTTTAACATTTCCCTGCGCCGCACATGTTGCTGGCTCTGCTGTATGTTTTGTGTTGTAGACACAAATCCAAAAGCTGTTGCTCGTTTTGTCCACTCACAATGGCATCGAGTTGTGTAACACATTGTAAGTAAAAATTCAGCAGACACTCAACTGTGATGACAGTTTATGTTGTTCCTTTGTTTGCTTTTAATTCAGCTTAAATGTTGCAAAATATTTAAAATACATTGATACCTCTGTATGCCTGGATTAGTTGTCGCTATAGAAATTCACAAATATGTTCTTGTTCCTCTTCTAGTTACTTGCTGTATTGTCAGTCAATTGAACTAAAAGGTTCCGTATCTTTATTATTATTTTTGTATAATAATCAGGTTGTTGGAGTAACTCAAAGACAGAAACAAAATTAAGCGATAATTTGGTACAAAGTGAACAGTGTCTCTGACTACTGTCTCTCGATCCATTTTGATATCATCATCATAGAGCAGTAAACAATTTAGCTTAATCTTCACTGTTTCGGAAAATCAATTACGATTACTATTATATTCGAAATCGAGGAGTTAATGGAGTTTCGACACTACACTTTGATTTTTTCGTACAAACCCAAAAGTTGGCAACCTAACTACTTCACTTGTATGGGAAGCGCCCTCTGGTGGTGAATTTTTGATTTTTAATTAATTTTGTATTTTTTGCACTCAGGAATGTTGACGAGATTTGAATAAATCATTCAAATCGGTTCAGTAGCTTCCCAGATACGATGTTTCCTCGCTTACTTTACTACATTTACAAGTGTGGAGCCAGTTCCATTGAAAATTACTAGTTTTGTATGGCAGCCACCTTAAGAGTTGGATATAGCGGTTAGGTGTGTATAGAAAAAACATTCAGAAGGCAAAATAAATGGGGGTCAGTCTTACATATGGTACGTCTGGGACCAGCCTGAGAGCAGCGGGAGCCCACTTTCTAAAAATGATGATTTTGTATGGTAGCCTCATTAAAGGTTGGAGATAGGGGATAGGTATGTTCGAAAGAAATATTCAGGAGAAAAAATTAGTGGGGGTCAGTCAAAGATTTTAACCCTCTAAGAGCAATTTCTGAGCAGCTGTGGAGCAATTTATCGCGATTTCACTTTTGAAAAAAGTGCATTTTATCTATATACACATTTATAAATCAATTTATTAAATTAAAATACAAATATTATGAACGTAGCTTTTATGAACTAAGATAATTTTCACTGTTAATATGAAGTTTTTCAAATCCGTTTGTATGGGAGGTGGTCGAAGTTTTGGTCCGATTTCATTGAAATTTTGCACAGTAATTCTTTACTTATACAATAACTGTATACCATTTATGTACGACCACTCCTTCTATTTTTGTCACTCCGCTATATGTACTCGCAACACTGTACGTCGTAGCTCAGTAATGCTTATAGAGACAAACTCTCATTTTTGTATACATATGTACACAGTTTCTATTATTTATCTATCTTAAAGCTCATCTGTCCCTCCGTTCGCTGTCATGTATCTGCGTGACTTCATTAACAAAGCATTACAATGCTATTGAATTGATTGAAGATAGTTTAAAATCCTTTACAATACTCTCAAATCTCTCTTGTTTTTAGAAAAATTAAATTTAATTTAATTTTCAATTCGGACCCCAATATTCGGTCTCTTATTGTTCGTGTTATGAGTTGTGAATCATTTCCTATATAAAATAAATCCATATAGAAATAGGTTTATGTTTTTGATTATATTATCTTTACTTCAATAACAGTTTTGAAAACAATTTGCTTCTTATCTGCTTTCAGGCACGCATTGCCATGTTGCTGGGCGAGCGCAAGTGTCTCGAGAGTCTCAAATCCGATCTGACACGACGCATCAAAATGCTGGAGTATGCGCTGCGACAGGAGCGCGCGAAATTCTATCGATTAAAATACGGCACCGATCCGCCACAGCTGAACGAACTAAAACCACCAACCGACGATGCGGGCCTGGGCAGCGAGGTGGCACCCGACTCGGAGGTGCCCTATAGTTCTGTATCGAACACAACATGGCGACAAGGACGACAGATGCTGCGACAGTATCTGGCAGAGATCGGCTACACGGACAACATCATCGATGTGCGTTCGAATCGGGTGCGCTCTATACTGGGTCTCAACAACAATTCAGAACAGGAGGAAAACGTCAGTCCCAACATAAATGGCAATGAAAACAATAAGCGCGCTTCAGAATCAGAAGGTGAGCATAATGATGGGATAAATAAATATCGTTGTCTTCTGGGCATATATAAAAGTGTTTTTTGTGTGGACAGGACGCCGCACACCAGCGAAAAAATCACAGCAAAATGATGCCATAATCTTGGATACCGAAGCGGCGGTTATGGCCAACTTTGAATTTCTTGGCACTACCGAAATGTCCGATGACGATGAGATTTCCGACGATCTGGAAATGGTGGCCGGTGACAATGATGACGCCGATATGAAAACCACAAAACGTAACAAAAGCGGCAAGGACATGATAAGCGAAGGTAGGTCACGCAGTTTTACGCTACAACCATAACCATTTGAATACTAACATGATGCTAATTTTTGTTGTATTGTACGAACAATCGATTGGTCGAACGCTCGACAGTTGCTTTTTAAGTTATTTCAAATTCCTCACTTCCCTGCGTCTATGATTTATCTGTTTTCTTCTACATATTTCTACTACTTCATCATTTTAAATGCTCTTCACATTTGCTGTTTTGTTAATTTTTTTTTGCATTTTCTCACCGCAAACTAACGAAAAGCAAAATCATTGCGCTTACCACCAGTCGCCACACCGTACGCCTTTTACTCGCTTCAGTGCCACTTAATATATCATCGTTTCCTATATTTTCGTTTTTGTTTTTCTCACTTGACCCACTATCCATCTTTCATTGCTAAATTACAAAAATGTGTACATTTGTTGTTGCTTTTCTTGCATTATTAAAGTTTTGAATATAAAAAATAATATGATATACAACAAATTATTTGTGCGCATGCGCTACGCATTTAGCAAGTGAGGCGAAACCCAAAGTTGCCACGGTGACGTGTGTCCTAACGCAAAATTCGATAGTTTAGAAATTCAATTGAACTACCAAATTCGTCCAAGTTCTTGATTTGGCGCTACACGAAGCGACTTGCTTCCATCCCATTCCTTCAAAGTTTCGAATTTTACAAGTTCTCAGCGTTATTGTAGTCCCTACCTCAACACCAGCAATTCCAAGCGTTCCATTTTTACTCCCACCCACCCACAAAGCTACTTTCCACACCACTCTCCAACGACCACCCCACAAAATTAAACTTCGAAAAGAACTCAGATGCGTATAGCTTTTTCACACCGAAACAAAAACCGCAAAGCAAATGCAAAGTGTCTTCATTTTCTTCGTCAATTATTTTGTGTTCTTGTGTTTTTTTCTTTTTCTAAAGATCTTGATGCCGAGGTTGGGGAGCAGCTTCTGAATGATATAAATCTAATAACCGAAGGTGCTTATTATTCTTATCTATTGTAGCCTGTTTGAAGTCTTGCTTTTCTGTGCCTTTGTATGAACTCGCACGAACAAATGGCACACCAGAAGTGGACAATTTAGAAGGCCCTGTCTGTGTTTTGCCAAGAACTATTTGCATTCAAATTGAATTGAATTAAACTTCGGCCAAAAGTCCCTTCGATCTGTGTGCTATTTGTTCCCGCAATGCCTCTAAACAACTTTTTTCATGTACTTACCCACTATTGTATCCATGTAGTCGACAAGGCGTTGGCAATTCTACTGTATATTGTTTATTCGTTTTACATGCAACTACTCTTTATTTTCAACTAATCAAGCTGTTTACTTTGTTCTTATTATTTTCCCCAACTGATAAACAAAACAAACGCAACAACTCTAAATACCAACCAACCGAACCACCGTTCCATAATTTCTCTGTCATCTGTAATCCAATTGCTGGCCTGCTCCTTTGCCTACTACTCCCCCAATCCCAAGGATACTCATCAACGAATATCGAACAAACCAACAACACCGCCAACACAGCTGCCTCGGCCGCAGCACGCCGCAATCTGATCACGGCTGTCACTGCCGGCGGCGACGAGGAGGTCGACGCCTCGCTCGGCCTGGGCGAGCTCGCCCAGCTGACGGTGAACAACGAGGCGGAGGGCTCGTACGATGCCAACTCGAAGGACGGCACCGGCAGCGGCACCGGTGGCGCCGGCTATCGTAAGACCTGGAACGCCAAGTACACGCTGCGTTCGCACTTTGACGGCGTGCGTGCGCTGATCTTTCACCCGGAGGAGCCCGTGCTGATCACCGCCTCCGAGGATCACACGTTGAAGCTGTGGAATCTACAGAAAACGGTGCAAGCCAAAAAGTCTGCTAGTCTGGATGTTGAGCCGCTGTACACGTTCCGTGCACACACCGGCCCCGTGCTCTGCCTGGGCATGTCCACCACCGGCGACACGTGCTACTCGGGCGGCCTGGACGGCAACATTGAGTGCTGGCAACTGCCCTCGCCCAACATCGATCCCTACGACTGCTACGATCCGAGCGTGCACTCCGGCACCCTGGAGGGACATACTGACGCCGTCTGGGGTCTCACCACGATGCACAGCAACATTGTGTCGTGCTCGGCGGACAGCACGGTAAAGCTCTGGTCGCCATACATCAAGGAGCCGCTGCTGCGCACCTACACCGCATCGGAGGCGGAGGGTGTGCCATCGTCCGTGGACTTTGTGCGCAACGAGGTGGACCACATCGTGGTGGCCTACAACAGCGCCCACTGCATCATCTACGATACGGAGACGGGCAAGCAGATCATCAAGCTGGAGGCGACACAAGAGATGTCCGGCAACACGGGGAAATTCATTAACAAGGTGGTGTCGCATCCGACGCTGCCCATGACGATCACGGCGCACGAGGACCGGCACATACGTTTCTGGGACAACGTCTCGGGGACGCTGGTGCACTCGATGGTGGCCCATTTAGAGCCGGTCACATCACTGGCCGTGGACGCGCACGGGCTGTATCTGCTATCGGGTTCGCACGACTGCTCGATACGGCTCTGGAATCTGGACAATAAGACGTGTGTGCAGGAAATAACGGCGCATCGCAAGAAGTTCGACGAAAGCATATTCGATGTAGCGTTCCACGCCACCAAACCCTACATAGCCAGTGCCGGAGCGGATGGTCTGGCGAAGGTGTTTGTCTAAGAGCGGTCGCTCAGCGGCAACGACTTGGACAAGGGCGGCGACGATAAGGGCAACGAGCAGGAGGCGTGGCATGGCAAGCGAAAGCGAAAGAGAAGAGCAAGTAACAAGATGATAAAAACAAAACAAAAAAATATTATACATATACATACATTTAATTATTATGAAAATATGGATAAGAAGCATTTCTACATACATACAAAACCAACAAGAAAATTACTATATATATATATATGCATAATAAATAAATAAATAAATAAAACAAAAATAAATCATTTCTAGAAACTGAAACAAGAAATCATCATAGCTCATGCAAATCATGTATGGTATATGAAATGAAGACTATAGGGAATGATGTATTCAAGGCTCATGCCACAAAAAACATGAGTAAAGCATTCGTACATAAATTTGGGGCGTAAATTTTGCTCCTTTATTGAAGACAGTTAAGGTTGAGCCTGGTTGAAAGAAATTTAATTTTTTTATGTCCATTGCGCACTGCGCCAAAATCTTGGATAAATTTTACTCTAGTTACACATTTCACTATATTCAAAAAGTATTGTCATTTAAAAATATTTCAGCATTTTAATGAAAGTTGTTGCTCAATTTAAGGCCTAAAACTTGTACACAATTTTTATAATTGTATGGTGCATTCTATCCATAAAACAAGTTCATTTCCCAATTTTGTTGCATAACATTGATAGTTCGTTTCAAAACTCCACCATGCACTAGAAGCTGTCGTGTAACTTTTGCTGCAACGCATTACGATGGTCTCGGCAGCCGCACTTGAATACGTTGTTCCCTTTGCTTTCATATTTTAAAGTAAATTAGTATGTATACAATATACGAATCTATGCATAGAGCGAGGGAAAGTAAACAAAATGAGTTAAAATGTAAACTGTAAAAGCAAAGCTCTTTCCCATTCATATTATTTACGCCTCCCCCCCCAAACCTGATCCCATCTATTATCCTTAAACCCGCTACCAACTACTTTCAAATTCCTCAGTTTGAGCAAATCACACAAGACAAATAATTTGCAAAGAGAATAAATGATGTATCTTTATATATATGAAAAACAAAAAATAAACCATAATGTAACGCTAACATTATGGCATGAAGTTACATATTATTTTACAAACTATAAACCATATATAATAATGATGATACAATTGATAATAATAATAATAAAACAATAATAACAATGCGCAAAAATATATAACGATTTGTAATACTAAAACAAGCATATAAAATGCAAAACAAGAATAAAAACTAATGAAAGGACATAATGCGCAAAGCATTCACTAAAATACTTCAAACGTATACATAGAAATGCAACTCGTCGCAGCGAAATACTAAATACTAAACATGTAAAATACGTTAACTGAATACTTTAGCAATGTAGAAAATGTCGCTAGCAAAATTGCTTGAGGCGCGCCAGCAAGCGCGCATGCCACATACAAATGGGGTGTGCACTTTAAATTGGATTTTAATTATTATTATTAAATTGAATTGTAATTTTTTCAACAACAAAAAACACTCAACAACTTGACAACTTGTGACATTCGCCGTGCTGTGTGTGACGCGCCAAGCAAGTGAAAACGAAACGAAATAATATGTCCACAGTAATAGAACAGGCTTTTATTACTTTTGCGAATCAGAGTATTATTTTAAAAAGCAACTGAGAAATTGCAAAGCGAGAAATTTCATAAAGAAATTGAAAAGTTCCACTATTAGGCAACAACGCAATGCGCATTGCTTTCTTGTGTTGGACGAATTTATATCGAATTTCATAATGCCCGATTCCTATGTTCATAAAATGCCCAGAGTTTATGTGCTTGTTGATGATTTGGCAGTTTGTATTTTTTGAAACTTTAATAGTTTTTAGCTGTTTATTAGACATAGAAAACATATATGGTCATAATTGAATTGTATGCAAAATTTTTTGCTGGCATTGGCGACCGAAAGTACAGCAAAACAAATTGAAAAACTAGTAGAAGAAAAGTTGTAAACGTGAAAGCGAAAACTGAAACAGAAACTGACGACAACAGCTCTACTCGTTAAGTAAAGAATTTGTTGTAGAAATAAAAACAATACAATTAGACAGAAAGAGGAATGCAGTACAAGTGTTGGGCAAATACATTTATTTTCGAAATTGCGGCAAACCTGCGGCGAGCACATAAAGTTGAGCATTCGCTGCGGCTCCAAACGGACAGCAGTTGTATTTACTTTCCGACTAATAATTCCAATTTGTTGTTGCTTTTAACTCACCATTCACTGCATTCATCGCTTCGACTTTGTGCGCTCACTAAGGCCTCACTGCCCCGCACACACACACACAAACATTGTAGTCGCTTGCTTGTAGGCATGTTACGCGTAGTTGATTCAATCGTAAATTATTTGTAAAATAATGCAAGCAGCCGAGCAGCGCAGCAGAGAGCAAAGTAATTTACGCAAGTTTTTGACTGGCTGCAGCTGCAAATGGAGCAACAACTCAATTTTAAGAAATATAAGTAAGCACTTACATAAATTGATAAAGAAACAAGAAATACTACTGGCAATGTTGACTAAAATCTACAAACAAAAATATTTTGTTTTAATTGCACACACTGAGGCAAGAGCGTTTAATGCATTGCCCGGAGGAATTTATTTTTACTATAGTAATTATTTTTCTTAATAAAGTGTGAACAATTCGTGCTAACTGTTGTCTGACGTTAGCTACGAAAGCGGCCAATAAATATTGACTTTTTCCAATAAAAGAAAGGCTGAGCTGTTATTTGAAAGATGCGAACAAATTGTGTACATTTACATTTAAAAAAAATTGGACGCGTGACTGACTAGTCGATATAAGAGGGTTGCTTCAAATTCAGCGTAGAAAATTTTGGAAAATGAGTAAGCATGGCTCAATTCAATTCACGCTTGTGATCAAGTGACGAAGAAATGGAAAACGTCATTAAAAAGTCAGAAAAAGTAGTCATTTTGCAGTGAGTACGAAATGTGTCAGTTTCCAAATTTATATTATTATTTGAAATTTATATTATTTATTGTGCGTATTTTGGTGCCGCCACTGCGACAATGATTAGTGCGATGTAAGCAAGCCCAACCAAATTTTTAGTTCCAACATTGATTTCGGAGCTTAGGAGCTTTTAAGAAAATTAATTTAAATTTGGTTCAAGTCATGTTAAATCAGATCGGAAATTGTTGCTAACAACTAAACGTTAGTCTGTTTATTAATTGCACCACTAGACACTAATATTTCAAGTAATACTTTCGTAGTTCGTATCTTGATCCACAATACTTAAATGCTAAAGAATCATTTTGAAGTTATAATGGCCCACTTCATTATTTGCGGGTATTTTAATGGTGATATTTAAATTTTTTGGAATGTTCTGTGTCTAAACATTTGCGAAAGATCACGTGTAAATCTTTTACTAATCTTTTCTCCGTTTCATACATAGTAATTTTTGGCCATTTCGGTCATTTATACAATTTTCAAGCTTAGTTGCGAATATGCAAGGTTTTTTATTAACAATTCCAAATGGACTTTTGTATTGTGGGTCGAGATATGATGAATTTAAACTGAAGACTTTTGCTTTTCGTATTCCTCAAGTTTTTCATAGTTTTGAGTAGAGACTAAATTTTGAAAGCCGTGTTTGGAATCTGTTCTGTGCGAGCTGCTTGATTCAACTAATACTTTTACGTATAACTTTAATGTCAAGATGTGCTATGGTATATCTTATACTCTCTTATACGACTTGACACTCCCTACTTCTAGACAATACAACAGACGCTTACAAGCAAAAATCCCTGGCGTTCTTGTATAACAATGAATCCTAACCTTTGCAAATGTGAGCTCATATGTGGAAAAGGAACTTTACAAGCATCAAATAAGTGTTAAACGTTGGCTTCGAGCATGAGCTGTGGGAGGTGATTTAGAAGCTTTCAAGTCAGAATTGAATAAACTTCATATACAATTCGTTCTTGCCATCCGTTTTCTCTATCCTTTAATGCATGACTGGATATATGTTTGGATTAAAATTGCAGCAGTTTTAAATAAATATTGGTTAAACTGAAATTTCGCAAGCACAAAAAAATATCTTTATTTTACTTTTCTTAGCTACTTTAAAGCAAACAAAGCCGCAAAGTTTTACTAAATTTTCCATCAAGCAAATATGCAAATTTCGTTTGCAAATATGTAATGATAATTCAATTCAATATAGTTTTTACTAAATAAACACTCAAATACACCAAACTATGTGCATTTAAGAAAAATTACGCCTACAAGTAATGAAATATTCATAAAAATAAGTCGAAAGGAAGAGCGAGACGGGCAAAGTAAAAAGCAAGAGAGGATAATTCGCATGCCGTAGCCGCCTCCTTGCGTTTCGACTACACAATATGAAATGTCGTTGCGACAAAATTACCGTTGTAAGTCAGTTTATTGCACGCAAATGCCCAAATATAATGCAACAAATAAATTTCATGAAATGATTTTGCGGTGAAATGCGCAGAAGAGGAAATTACGAAGACAAGTGAATGCAATATTAACATTAACCGATTATATGAAAACGAGAAAATTAAAAAAAAAAACGTATACAATATATGAGAATAAACAAAAAGTAAACATAAAAAATGAATAAAAAACAAAAATCACTAAAAATAAATAAACAAAATTAATGATAATTAAACTAAAATTAAGTGAAACAAGAACTAAGGAAATTCCTTGCAGAAGTATGGCAAATATTGAACAGTTTGAAAATGGAATAAACGTGAGAAACTTGTATTACACCATAAGCTAAGTAGCTATAAATCAATTACAAACTAAATAAAAAACATGAAAAAACTAAAACCGCATATTTACATGTGCAACAATGTGTTGTTGGCGTAAAATCGGTAATAATAATAAAAATAATGATTATCGGTATGGCGAATGCTGCTGAACAAAATACCCGTATTACAATTTAAAGCCAGAACGCGGCGACGAAAAACTAAATGAGCTGATAAATACAACTCAAAATATAAAAAAAGAAAAATAAAAGATAACAAGAAAACGATCAAGCGCCGGTGCAGGCAAATTGATCAATTTGATGGAGCGTGCCACGGCCACGCTTTCAACTTTTCTAAGCTACCACACCGTATTTACATACATACATGCCTATATACCTATGCATACACTCACACAAACACACACTCAGTTTCATATGGCATACATTAAAACAATAATTGAGCATCAAGCGGCTGCTTAGTTTAAGTTAAAAACGCTCTAACGACGTATACATAGATACATACAATACATATGGATTTACATACATACATGTGAAGAGATGTATGCACAGCGCTAACAGCAAACACACGTATGCACATGAGTACGATATGTTTTTATTGGTTTCGATATAATTTATACCTCTTAAGTAGCGATTTCATTTATAAATATATACATAATTATAATTATGAATTTTGTTTTTAATTTTTGCATTACTTTTGCTGTATTGTAATGTGAGGTTATATTAACGATTTCAATGATATTTCATTACTCATTTCATTCTTTATAAATATATACATACATACAAAACAATATATATATATATATATATAAATATATATTATAAATATATATGAGAATTTTTAAATTGTAAAATAATGATGACGATGAGCATAATGTATTTAAGATTAAAAACTAAAAACAAGAACAACAAAAACAAACACCCTTGTCTCTACTCTTTTCGTTAGAACTTTTTGGTTTATAATTTTGTTTTTCTGGCATAATTTTGGGCACTACAAGTATTTTCTACTATAGTGGTACAATTGTTTTGGTTTTAAGCGTCCAACATTTTTCTCTGCTTACATAACCCAACAGAATGGTCAAAACAAATATATTTTTATAACGAAAGTATTTTGTTGCTTCAGATAATTTACACCCCTTCAAAAATGCATAGCGTTATGTATTTAAAATAAAAAACTATTTATAAGCCTAGTTGCAGAGACTTTCATAAGTATTTTGGGTTTTATAAAACCCGATCTTTGATCAAATATCAGAAAATTTGGAACCTCTCTTCGTTAACCCTTTCGACCCCGAATTTTATACTGTGTCTCGATGTTACTTTTTGGTATTTAAATCATGAAACACTTCCCTAAGAAGTGTGCACACGACATTTGAATTCGCCACGCCTCTTTGTTAGAGTTCTAGAGCTAGTTTACTTTTGAACCATTTTAGCTTAAAACGGGTTAAATACATTTTGTATCAATATTTTTAATTACAGAAAAATTATTTAATATTTATGGAAAAATGCAAAATTATCACTTTTTGATTTTATTTAACCATTATTAAAGAAACAGGGTTTTGATCAAACGCGCCCCATTCGTAGACTTCAATTAAAACAGAAACTTTCCCTGATATCGCTGCAAATTGTGTGAAATTATTTTGGGGATAACAGTAAAATTTTTGTAATTTGCTTTGAATTCACTTCTAAAAATATTAATTTGTTGGTGCCTACTTAAATTAAACCCATAAATCAATCGTAGCTTTTGCTATAAGATGACAAATAGGTGAAGTTGCTCTCAGGCAACTTTGGGGTCGAAAGGGTTAAGGTACGACATTTTCATGGTTTTAATTGTTTATCTGAAACTTTTGACTAACATTCTTAAGCCGCAATATTCTTACATATGTTAGCTACAGTCTTTGCCAAATAAATGGACATGTGAAGAAACCATTTGCAATTCTTATGCGGATATACGGCTGCGAATAATCAAGTAGCCCACATTTTGTGCTCTGTTTTCGTGCACTTATTTTCAAAGCTATTAAAATTATTTCAAATTTATTCCAAACAACAAATTTAAAACGAAAACAAAAAAGGCTGCATGCTAGTCTTCTAGACAAACGACATTAAAAAAGTGGGCATACTGACTCTTAAAAGTGCCGCAGCGCGTCGTAAGGGATAGTCAGCTTCGAAATAGTTTTGAATTTCCCTTCACACAATGGAAAAGCTAGAGAAATGTTGCCACATTACAATCGATCCATACTCTTTCGCTGATCGGTCAAATTGGCACACCTACTATCTTCGTTATAACAAACGGTGCCGCAATGTCAACTTTCTTTATGACAGCTCAATGTGTAAACAAAATTCGTCCCAACTAGCACAAAGCGTACAGCTGTTCGCAGACGGTACTTGAACACAGATGAGCATATCTATTTCTATACCAAATCAGGCACTCGACATTAATTATTGTTACGAGCCAGTCCATGATCTTCGATGGGTACTGTGGTCATACTCGTACCATGGATTTTAAGAACAGCAAGGCGTTTAATGTTTTCAGCATTATAAAGAAAATCGAAAGCAAGCCCTTACTATGAAAGTGCCAAATGTAATATTAAGGTTAAACCTCGAACCGATAAGTGTGCCTCAGAGCACTTGTTGCAAAATTTTAAATTACTCCAATTTATTTGTTGAGATTTATAAAAGTATTTTCAGTAGCGGTAATGACGGTTCTCTCAAGAATTTTAAAATTTAAAAAATATCCTAAACAAACAATCCTTTGTCGGTTGGAGGGGTCGGGGTTGGTTATTTGACAAATTATAAATTCTGGGCATCCTTATTTAGAGTGCAGATTACAACAGTAACCAAACTAGTCACGTTTCAACAAACCAATATTTAACATAATTCGATGTGGCAGATATAACACAAAATAAAAGGTTTGAATGTGCACATCGTTTGAACGGCGCAACCATCTATCTTCGTAAATATGTAACTCATTCTAATATGTACGTTTGTACGTGTATGTTCAGCACAATTTCGTGTGTGTGCCCGACTAAGTTTGACACTTGGAGTCAGTCCTGTCTCTGCCGAGGGCTTTGCCAATTTAGTTCCAGTTCAATATTTACTCTCATAATTAATTTATATTCAATATTTACTCTCATAATTAATTGATACACATTTGCATTATGTACAGCACAAGTTTGTGACAATGCTATTGGACGAAAAATTGTCACACGATTTGTTTTAGACATTAACTAATTTTTGTATTTGATGCTTTAACTTTTGAAATATTCATTTGCACAGTTAAAAAAAAAAAAAAAAAAAATAAAACCATAGGTGTAAACTATTACTGAGGTCGAGTGAAAAGGCATAACTTTTGCATAGTAACATTTGTAAACTTTAATGCAGTTCATAGTTTTGCACACATTTTAAAACACATTTAACTCACTAAGACGTCATAGACGGACTGCAAACATGTCAATATTTCAGAGATAATTACTTCTTATAACATTTTTAATTTCACTTACAAATTGAGTTTCTTTCGTTTTCTAGCTTGAAAGCTGTTTAAATAGCAGGCCCTATATAGTACAGCTTTAACAAGACAACTTTGAGTACATTTGGGCGCTGGCGGGTCTAGCGGCCTTTGACATCGAATATCTCTCCCCTACCCCTGATTATTTTACTTTCCAATATCGATGGATATTTCATTTTTTTGAATGCCTTTTGATTTAGTCTTGATTTGACACACAATATTCACATCCACTGCCAGTTTTCTAAAGTTAACATTTTCGAATGCTGCCCTTCAAATACTTTTGTTTTGCTCTCATTTCGTCCATCTTATTTGACTTAAATTATGATTTTCCAAAATAAATTTGCAACAAAATTTAGCCACAAGAAAATGTTAATTGTAGTTGGTAATGATTGAAATTCCATTTCGAAAATAAGAGATAATGTGAAAATGTTTAAAGATGGTTCATGAGTAAGAATAAATTTGAAGCAAAAACGGTTAATATACAACATTCAACATGTCAGCTGTTAAAATTGCATTTGCATCCAGAACAACCAATGCACACATACACACATTTTTGACTAATGTATTGCAAGTAGGTTACAACAAAAAATCGTTCATTGTAGATTGGAGCATTGATGCCATAACTAATGCATTCATAACACAAACCAGCTAATATTTTATAAACTTTGAAATATGGTGAAAAAATAACAAGAGCGAAAATGATATAATAACTCTTAAAAAAATGAAGTAAAATAAAAAGATAATACAAATAAAAATATAAGTTAAAAAATTAGCATACTTCACAATTATATTATAAAAATGAGGAAAAATAAAGTATAATCTACAAAATAAGTCAACGTATTGTTTCAATAAAGTTACGCAGTAGTTCAGTAGGATTATAAAAATAGAAAATATCGATTTTCGAATCTGTTATGAAAATCAAAACAATCTTCCTTTTTGATTTTTTGTATTAAGTAATGCAATTTGAAGAATTTTTGCTTTTGTAATCAATGTAATCATTCTACAAAGAGTACATAAGAGTCAGTTTATTTGTTTTACGTAAATGAAAAATTTGTTATCTGCAATGGGCATAACCTCTCATTCAGAATTTTATCTTAGCTCTGGCAATGCTGCTGCTTCTTACCCTTGCTACAAATACAGTGAGCATTCTATACAAGCAACTAATCTGAACCAATTTTTTCAAAAAAGTTTCTTATGTAGAAAAAGTTGCTTATATAGAAAAAAGGAGTATAAATTTTAAGAAAAATCAGTTTTGTGATTTATAGATAAATAAGCAGTTTTATATTTTATTACATAGTTAAAATAATATTAATTAAGTCTTTTAAGAACTGCTTTTTCTCGAATTCGTCGCAAAAACAAGATCTCATTGCTTGTAAGGTTATTTTCCTCTGCCCATTCTACCGCGGTGTTGAAGGAATCTATCACATTATCGATGCTGATTCTGCTCTCTTCTTCCATATGACCCTCTTCGTTCGCGATGCTCTCGTCATTTGCTATTTCATTTTCTCTTTCAAAAAGTACGCTTCTCTCGTTGCTACCAGTCGCCCATTCCATTATTTCGTTCTCAGTTAAATCATTTTCGATTACCAAATTGTACAGTCTAGTCAGGGGGATATCGTCCTCTTCCACAAAATGATTTTCCGGTATATTAAATTCTATTGCGTCGATCGATGAAAACAGATGTTTAAATGAACTCATGACAACGGATCGTGGGACATCATTCCAGGCTTCAACTATCAAAAATGCCACGTCTTTTAAATTAATATTTTTAAGAGCTGAGACCATGTCGTTATTGCCGTTTACACATAACGCCAAGAGTGTTGACAGAAGGTGCTTTCGATACCGTTGCTTAAGGGATTTTATGACATTTTGGTAAAGTGGTTGCAACAAGGGTGTATTGTTGGGTGGAAAAAAAATAACCTTAAAGTTTTCATCATGGGAAAAAGTGTTTGCTGTCCCATGACAGGTGGCATTATCGACCAATAAAATTGCTTTTACTGGTAAGCCTTTAGCTTCTAAGTGACGAGAAACTTCAGGGATGAATAAATCGTTGTACCACTCCTTAAAAAGCGCAGAAGTTTGCCAAGCATTTTTGGATGATTTGTAATACAGTGGTAAATTTACATTTTTAAAACACCGAGGATTTTTAGATTTTCCAATCATCATCAAATCGAGTTTATGCGTCCCAGTTGCATTTACACAAGGCATAATGGTGACCCTTTCCTTCATGGATTTCCGTCCTACAGCAGTTTTTTCGAAAACGGTAGCGTTTGTTTTCTTGTGCAAACCTTTGTAAACCAGACCGGTTTCGTCACAATTGTAGATCTGTTCCGGTAAAAACCCATTTTCGGCAATAATCTTTTTGAAATCGCTTGCAAATGTAGCAGCACTCTCAGCATTGCAGGAAAGTTTTTCACCGGAAACCGTCAAAATTCTTATGCCGTGGCGTTTTTTGAATTTATCAAGCCAGCCATCACTGGCTGAAAATTCTTCGTGTCCATTGAGTGACCTTTTTAAATCTAGTGCTTTAACTTTGAGCATCTCGTTTGAAACCAATTCGTTTGCTTCTCTCCGTAGTAAAAACCATGCGTATAGTTTATCATCAAGATCAGGATTTTTTAATGGCTTCATTCGCTTAATTTTTTTTTGATTAACATACGTTTTTGAGGCGAATTCTTCCAAGTTTTCTTTATTATTTTTTATCCTCGTTAAAGTCGACTTATGGATGTTGTAGCTTCTGCAGATCTCTGTCGGTGTCTTGCCATCTTGGAGTTCATTTAAAATTAATAATTTTGTTTTCAAAGAAATTGATACTCTGCCTTTCTTCTCCATTTTTACGGAAGAATGAAAATTAAAATGAAAAATAAAACTATGGTTGCTTGTACAGAAATAAAAAAAGTTGCTAATGCAGAGGTTGCTTCAATAGAATGTTGCTTGTGTAAAGGTTGCTTATAAAGAATGCTCACTGTATTTTAAACATTGGTAGATTTGCCTAAAAAGGCATAAGTGCCAATAAAAACACTAAACAAAAAATGCTGCAGGGAATCTTTAAACAGTCTTAATATAAATATTAAACCCCAAATTTCCTTTTTCCAACAAACAACTTGCATTACATATGGCAATGCTGTCTGCCATAATCTAATCCGAAACAGCTGGTTTTTACAGTTTCCCTTGTTCCATGGAAAACTTGCCCGACATTCGGCAATTTACGTAAAATAAAGTGTGGAAAGTTTAATTGAAAATTTGCTTAAATTGAATACAGTCAAAAGCTATTTGAACAAACATCAAAATGTCGCGCAGCTTGCAGCGTCTGGTGAACAATTGTAGCCGCAGTGCATTGGCGAAGCATGTGACGAGCAACAAATCGACACCGGCAATGCAGCTTCAACGTCGCTTCGCCGCCAGTGATCAAACAAAAGGCAAAGGACCAATTTCGTGGAAGAGTTTGGCATTTATTGCCGGTGCCGGTGCTATAGGCTTGGGATTTATGCTGTATGTGAAGAACGAGAAAGAAGAAGCCATAATGCGCGAACGCAAGCGACAACTGGGCAAGGCGGCGATTGGTGGGCGTTGGGAGTTGATTGATTCAGAGGGCAAAGTACGGAAATCGGAGGATTTTTTGGGCAAGTGGCTGCTGATTTACTTCGGTTTCACGCACTGTCCGGACATATGTCCGGATGAGCTAGAGAAGATGGCAGCAGTGGTGGAAGCAGTTGGTACACTCGTCTATAGTTGCTTAAGAAATTCGACTAAATGTTGTATTTATAGAGAAATCCCCACAGACGCCGGATGTGCAGCCGATTTTCATCACGGTAGATCCTGAGCGTGACTCCAAGGAGGTAGTGGGCAAGTACGTAAAAGAATTTTCGCCCAAGTTACTGGGTCTGACTGGCACCGTGGAACAAATACGTAATGTATGCAAAGCATTTCGTGTATACTTCAGCGCTGGACCGCGTGATGTGGACAATGATTATATAGTAAGTCGAGGTCAATGGTTTATAATTAGTTATCACTAATGCTGCTATCGTCCTGCAGGTGGACCACACCATCATCATGTACTTGGTAAATCCGGATGGTGAATTTGTGGACTACTATGGACAGAATCGTGACAAGGATCAGTGCACAAGTTCGATTTTGGTGAACATAGCCAAGTGGAATGCATTGAACAAGAAGGGCTGGTTTAGTTAAGGCCTGGACATAATGCTGCCGTCTCTATCGCATGGTTTTTTATCTATAAAAATTTGTTTTGTAATAAGTTATTGTAATATGAACGAGTTGGTTACATTTAGTTGATGTGTAACATTTCTAATGTGTAATAAATAACAGTTGAGCGTTAAATGCGGGAGAATAGAATTATTTTTCAACTTTTTTTCGAATCTGCTTGAGATTTGTTTGATTTATTCTAGAAGCCGAGCAGCAAAATTTGAATTGAGTAACATTTGGTGTAACCCTGTGATGGGGAGATTCTGACGTTTCGAAGGGGATTCGATTTCAAGTTGTCAGCACTGCTACTGCACACGAAGCTTCTTTTTGACGTTTGAAAGCGCTGTGCCAAGGAGCAAAACTGAGTTTTTCACCAAACATCTCAGATATTTAAACAAAATGGTACTTGTATTGTGATTTATTAATACTTAAGTAAACATTTGCGAAAAGTGTGTCCGAAATTAGTGCTACTAGTGCATTTTGTACGGTGATTGGTGGCAGAATTGGGCGTTCCAGTACGGTCGACTCACACCTAACCTAAAAATTACTGCACTGCTCGCCAAAACATTTCGCATATTTTTCGCAGCTATTTGCGTTTATCTTTAACTTTACCGATTTCAAATATTTGTGTTTCAGCGTCCTTTGATGCTGCAAGGCCATGAGCGTTCTATAACGCAAATCAGATATAATCGTGAGGGCGATCTGCTTTTCTCGTGCTCCAAGGATCAGAAACCGAATGTTTGGTACTCGCTGAACGGTGAGCGACTGGGCACCTATGACGGTCACCAGGGTGCCGTCTGGTGCCTGGATGTTGACTGGACTACCTCGAAACTGATATCGGGAGCTGGTGATATGACAACCAAAATTTGGGATGTCGAGTTTGGCACAGTAATCGCGTCCATACCGGCCAAGTCATCGGTGCGCACATGCAATTTTAGTTACTCTGGCAACCAGGCGGCGTATTCGACAGATAAGGCTATGGGTCAGAACTCGGAGCTGTTCGTAATTGATGTGCGCACCGCTGACTCCAGTATAGCGGAGCACGATCCTATTCTGCGCATACCCATGTTGCAGTCTAAGATCACATCAATGCTATGGGGTCCGTTGGATGAGACCATCATAACTGGTGTGTATAAATTGTTAAATGTAGTGAAAAATATATATTAAAGTTAATTTTTGTAGGTCATGATAATGGACAAATCTCGATCTGGGACATACGAAAGGGTGGCAGAGAGATTAATTCTGTAAATGATCACACGGCCGGAATCAATGACATGCAACTAAACAAGGACGGCACTATGTTTGTCACGGCCTCAAAGGACACGTCGGCAAAGTTGTTTGACTCCGAGTCTCTGATGTGTCTAAAGACTTACAAAACAGAACGTCCTGTCAATTCGGCTTCAATTAGTCCGATTATGGATCATGTAGTATTGGGCGGTGGCCAGGATGCCATGGAGGTAACCACTACATCGACGAAAGCGGGCAAATTCGATTCGCGTTTCTTCCATCTGACTTACGAGGAGGAATTTGCGCGTTTGAAGGGCCATTTCGGACCGATCAATAGTTTGGCCTTCCATCCGGACGGCAAGAGTTACGCTTCAGGCGGTGAGGACGGTCTTGTGCGTGTGCAGACTTTCGACAGTACCTACTTCGAGAATATCTTTGAGTAAACAGTTGCGTGGAGCGGCGTGTAATTTATAGAGTTCTGTTTAGCATTACCACTTTAGCAACTTTTGTATTTATCCGAGAGCGTGTAGAGTAACGAATAATATAAAACAAACCTGGCAATGTTTGCAAGTAAGATAAATAATAAAATATATGCCAGATCCAGAAGAAATCGACAAAGGCATTTTTATTCACAACGTCATTTAACATTTGTACGGAGCTGTGGATGAACTAAGTTTCTGGTTGCCATAAAGTAGTTAAGAGGGATGTTGAAACATTACGTACTGTGTTTTGTGATGAAATTCAACGCGTGGTTGTACGTGAGTCAGCTATCGGGGGGTTTTAGAATTATAAACAAAAAACTTCTGTATAGAAAGTTATAGCGCTCGAGGGTTATTTGTTGTATTTTTTAAGTGCTGCGTGTGCCAAAGAGAATTTCAAGCTCCTTACACGAATAAATTTACAGAACAGTCAATTAATTGTAATGGAATTAAAATATGCTAAAATTATGCGCTCAATTCTTCCACAAGCACTTCCAATCGCCAACTCCTCGATTTCAGCAGCTCGCATGCCAGCCGACTCCTGGCTAGTTTAGAAGAAGGAGCGTTTCTTTTTCTGCAGCAACACGGGTTGACCCTGCATGGCTGCCAATTGTGCAGCATTGGGTGCACAGCCCGGCGGTGGTGGCGGAATACTGACAGCACCCGTCGGTGTGTAGCGCACTTCGGCGCCCTTGGCCAAAGTGCAGAGCGGTGGAGCGACAGGGCAGCTGGTGGGCACAGCGCCTACTGGCGTCATGGCAAACGGTTTGTAGAGGTGCGCCGCAAACGCCGTATAGCCGTAATTCTGGTTGGCCATTGCCATTGTAGACTGCAAACTGTTGAAGTACTGCGGCGGCGCCGGTCGCGGCGGATACTGCAACGGAACGCCGTACGATTTTTGGCTTTCTTCATAAGATGGTGGCGGAGCGCGCTGACAAAGGAAGTATAAGCGGTGAAAGTCAGTCAAAGAATTTGGTGGCACTGAGCAAACAATTGGAAGTTACCTCAGCATATTGAGAGGAGTAGGCGCCTGCTGGTAGGGGCGCTATGGCCATATCAAAGGGAGCTTGTGGTTGTTTTTCTATGAAAAATATATATTTTCGAACATAACATTGTGTTGTGTGCGTGTGTGATAACTCTGTAAAAACTACTCACCGTTGTCACTTTTTTCCATTTTACAAAGAATTTCTGTTTTTTCGTAAATAATTTTTTATTTTTTTTTTAATTTCAAGCTATGTTGCCGAGATACCGAATATAAAAAATAATTTTGATGAAAGCATCGGAAAATATTTTTATTTTCCTTCAGTGCTCTGTTGTTGTTTGACGTTTCTGTATTCTGGCGCTACTGTCGGTATAGGAGGGACGAATAATTGTTCCGGACAATTTATTTTTTTTATGAAGAAGTGTTCAATTTTTAATTCAATTGCTGCGAATAGAAACTAGAGAAAATTTAACATGCATACACAAAATTTATAAAATGTTATTGAAACATTCTTGACTCTTACACATTTGCGCAATAAATCTAAATACTTCTTCGATACACTAATAAGTTTTCGAAATGCGCTGAGAATCAAAATTAACAAAAACAAACCAGAATTTTCTTGTCTTAGCTTAGAAGCAACAACTGAGGTTGAACGTAGCATACCAGCAGTGCATTGTGTACCGTACAAAACGTATTTCACTTATCGCCTGACCAACAAACGCATACAAATAAATGACATAAATAATATTATTACCAGTTCTTGATGCTGTTAAAGCGTTTGCAAAGCGCAACGCATACTAATTATCGCCAAGAATTATTTTATTAAACGCTTCATTAGCTTGAAATTACAGCAATTCCTAGAAATTGTTTAAACTGTGCAACAAAACATACAACTTAACCCCAAGTCGCAGTATATGGTTTTTGGATTATTGACAAATCATAGACAATTGTAATAAAATTGTCCAAAAAATCTTTAATATTATTTTAATTTAACATCTTTAAATCGACAACTTGATGGCATAATTATGCTACATTTTCCGAAGTTCAGTTTTAATAATGTTTCTCCGCCATGTTCAACTCACTTTAAAACCATAGTGTGCTTGAAATTGAGTAAAGCCCGTAATTTCCCGCTACACTGCCGTTCTTCGCCCTGCTACCCTCCTTTTAGGCTGCTTCAATTTCATCCAGAAATTTGCGGCACTTCTTCTTTAGCGCCTTTACCGCCTCCAAAAAGATCACATCCGGCTTTAACGCGCCCACTGACTCCACCGTGAAGATGTAATGATCGCGTACACGCGACATGGTCACCGCATCGGCTAGCTGAGGGTAGCGAAACACGTTACGGCTGCACGTGTCGTAACGCGCATCCTTCACGTAGGCGCAATCGTTCTCATCAATACCAATCACGCCCGGCGAGAAGCATTTCTGCAGCAGAAATGCTTCTTTGCCGCTAACGGTGCGATTCAACTTGATTTCTGGCAAAAGTCGATAGAACGCTGTTGCCACTGGCGAAAACTTGGCATGATCCTTGCCGACGCCCTTCACGGCCAGCAGCCGCAGATCGAGCTCATGACCCGGCCGCAGCTGATTGATTAGAATGTCGTCGTGTATACAGCCCACGTCCGATTCGGTGTACAGCTGCGCCTGCTTCCCCTTGGGCAGCCACTTCATCTGGCCTGAGTAGACTTTGTGGTTTTTATAGATGGTGTCGAAATTGGAAGAGTCTTTGACGTCCTTGCGCCGCGTGCATTTCACCTTCAGTTCGAACTCGAGCGTGTCGTGCTCCGTGCCCTGATCGCCGCTCTCGTCGCTTTTGTACTCAAAAAGTCGCGGATCCGCGCGTAGTGGAATGAGGCCCAACCGGTGTGCCAATACCTCGTCTTGCATGATGGATGTGTTATTGTAGATGTAAACTTTCTCGATGGCCATGCTGGGCACCTCACTCAGCATGAGCCGGCGAAAGGCGTTCGCGATGGCCGGATGAACGCCGATCATGTCAAATTCCAGTTCGTTGTTTTCGTACCTTTTCATTGCAATTGAAATATTTTGTTAGTGGCGTTGGCAATAGCGGCAGCGAAAGGGCTATTTACCTGATGACCACAATTTTGAATTTTCGCTTGAAGATAGCTATGTCGAAAGGCTCGTCTGCCAGACCGTAGTCGTGCGGATCTTGCTTCAGCTTGTGTTCGTCCATGTATAGCCGCGGGCGCTCCGTTTCAAAGGACATCTTGCTCGTTGCACTTGGATCTTGTTTAGGTAAGTATTGTGCGACGCTTAAAGGAAATCGGTGATTTTTATGCAGATTGCAAAATACTGAAGGGCCGCCCAGGTGTCTCCACGTGCTTATTGAGTTTTTGTTTTGTTGCAATCTTCGCGTTTCGTGCTGGGCTGCCGTGTTTGAATGTGCGCAGTTAGTACGCGCCCATGCAACTCTGTAGCGACTGCTGTCTGCTCACAGGCATTGGGCAAAATTAAAGTCTTTGCCGGGATATTCGGAATTTAAATTTTTGTATATCGCACAGTTCGTGTAAAACTGACAATAAATGCATAAAAACACATCTACAAGCAATATCGATATTTTCGCAAAAGCCAAGCGCAAAGTGGCAGCATGGCGAAGCGCTTTCAGCCGCTGAAGGAGTTTGGTCGCACCACCAAGAAGCCGAAGCTGGATATCAGCGTGCAGAGGGGACGTCCAGTGCCCACGCAGAGCTGGCCACAAGCGGCGCGACATAATGTAGCGGCCGCTGCGCCAGTCAGTCGGTGTCCCTCGAGTCCACCCAGATGCAGCGGCAGCGGCAACAACAATTTCTGGGATGACGACGACGACGATGTGATACTGCTGGCCACACAAGTAGCTGAAACGCAGGCAGCCATCCAGAGGGCAGCGGCAGCTGCTGTAACGAACATCACAGAAAGTGAGCTAACTTTTAGTGAATTCGCACCGCATGTGCACGCCTCCACCAGCACACAGCGACCGAAGCCAGCGGCCGCGTTAGATGTGCAGCAGCTGTCAGAAATGTTTGGCGATGATGATGACGATGACTTTGCTATGCTAGCGGTGGAGGCCATTGAGGTGCAGCAGAATGGATATGACGCATCTAAAAAGCCCACAGTGGCGGACACTGCGCCCATGAAGCTGCCCTTTGGCGACTTGGACGCTCAATTGGACTTAGTCCCCAGTCAGGGTGGTACTGGCGGTGCGCGGCGCCAATTGGCCACTGAGCGGCAAATCAAATATCTAATGGAACGCCTGGACACACTGAAAAACGAGAATGCTAAGCTTTCATCGGATCTCGGCGAAGCCAAGTCGAAAATGGAGAGCAAAGATGGCGAGGTAATTCTACTGCTTCCTTGTGCTGCAGTTTTTGTTTAACGCATATTCGCTCTATCTGCAGGCGTCACTGTTGCGCGATGAGCTGCGTCACATGAAGCAACAAGTGCAAACGCTCAAAATGGAGAAGATCCTCAGTTCGGAAGCAGCCAAGACCGAGAACAAACAGAAAATCGCAGAGCTCACCAAAAAAGTGGAGGCCAAGGAAACAGAGCTGCAGTTGAAACATGTCGAGTACTCAGTATTGAAGCTGCGCCACGCCGACGAGACGCAGCGTCTGGAAATGAGCATGCGTACCGCGCAGTTGCCCGAAGGTGAAGCATTGCCGGGCCGCAGCCATACACGACGCAACACTACCGAGATGCGTACACTGCTGCGATTGCGCGGCTTGAAGCTAACCGAAACGGCACTGTCTGCACGTGAATCCTGCGTCCCCATCGGCATGAATGCGCACATTTACGATCAGTCGCAAGAGCGCGGCACCACACGTAAGCAGCGCACTGTCTTTCAGCTGGAGCTGACACAAATGCAGACACTGCTGGCACAGCTGCAAACTGCACAGCAGCAGCATAGCTGGACTGCCTCCGAGCTGCAGGCATTCGTGCAGCGTACGGTGGACTCAGTTTGCAAGGTGCTGCCGGAGTTCTGGTCGTACGTGCAGTGTCTGGAGTTTCCGAAGAATTGCAACGTGCATCCGTATCACGACTACGCGCTGCGCCTGGATGGCAGCGAGCGTACGACGCACAGCCTGCTGCAGTGCGCTGAGCTGTACGAGGAAGAGCGCGCGCTCACCTTGCGCCGTTATGTGGCTGCGCTGAGCGTGGTGTGTCGACAGTTGCCCCAAGTGGGTCGCGCTTTGCTGACACAGCAGCATGGGGACTATGCGCTGCTTCAGATTGCAATCGATGCCATATCTAAGCTGGGTTTCTCGCGCGAAATATGCGAACACTTTGGTGTGCTGGAGGCGTTTGCCACGTTGTTGCATGTGCTGCTGTTGCATGCGCAGCCTGACGATGAATCGTCACAATTGGAGCTGCTGGTCAATCTACTAAAGCAGCTTGTGTTTACACGTCCGAGCGCGTGGATATTTCGCGTGCTGGCCTGTTGCCTCTGGGAGTGCGTGCGGTTACCGCATGCGCTCAGCCTTCTCTGCGTGAATAGCGACGAAATCAGTTTTAGCAGTGATCGCATGCGATCGCTGTATCGTTTCTCCAATGACTCCTGCCTTTTGCAGGTCGGTAGGAAATGTAATTTTCTCAATTTTTTTTATCCAAAGAATGTGAAATAATCTCACTTGTCTCACATTTATTTAAAATTTGTTGTATAACTCGACATTTGACTTTCCACAGGTTTACGCAGGTCTTCTGGAAATCGCCTTTCCGATTAACGCTCCACTGCTGCCCAAACATTTTGAATTGTTGGCTGTGATATGCGCGCATCACGTGCGCTTCGTTCATCACTGTTTTGCAGACCCTCCAGAGTTCATACACAAACTGCTGCCATCCTATGACGATGATGACGATGTAAATGAAGCCGATGACAATAACAGCGATGAAAATAGGGTACCACAAAATCAGCGAAACAGCAAAGCGGTTGCGGCGAGTGACGCTTCCCCTACCGATGGAACGCGCCCAACCGGCAGCAGAAAACGCTGCGAATGCTACACTAAGTTGTGCCTCAGTGTAGTGACGCTGCTGTTTCAGCTGCTGCGTCAGTGGATACGCACAGACAAGATGCAAGGTATGTGCAGCAATGCTGAGTTGTGTTTTCCTTACTGGCTAAAAGTTGTATCATTCATCTGCAGAGACTGCATACGTTGCGGAAATCTCACGCATCTCGGTGCAGCTGTTGCACACCACTTTTTGTGATAACTACTCCACGCTGCTTTTTCGCGATGCCGAGGAGACCACTAAACATTATTTGTGGCTAATATGTCAATGGTGGGCGGAGCATACGGAATTGCTGCACTTCAATGAATTACAGAGTAAGCCAATTTTTCATAAAGCAATGTGGGAAATATATTACATTTTTTGCAGTGAACTTTCTGCGTAAGTTGCAAAGTTTTCATGTAATGCCGAAGCAAATCAGCGAAGAGGGCAATGTTACCAATGTGGCTGTAGATCTGGCGGAGTGGCACTCACTTACAAATGACTCGGACAAGGAATGCGCGGCGAACGGTGGAGCCGATGCTGTGTCTAAGCTAAACGTCATGGAAAGTGCGTGCGCTAAGGAAACATTTTTCGAAGGTCTGAAGGGATATGCATTCAATTTTGAATGAAACACAAATGTTCAAAAAACACTAAATTGACTTAGTGTCTCCTATACGATAGTTGTTAGTTCACGGTTTTTACAAGCCATCACACTTTGTTGCTATAAGCAAAGATAATGGATAGCTTAATGTTGGTATTGTCGGAGGCGTATTGTTACAATTAAATTTTTCAGAGCAATCATTATGCATTTACAATCATGAATAAAATGTGAAAAATACATATTTACGGATCTGTATAATTGTATATTAATGCGTATTGAAGATTCTAAAAGGAGTTACGATGATATTTATTGCCCAGACGTGAATATTGAAAACACTGTCGTTTTCTCACTACCAACCATCGCTTTCTCACGTTTTTTCGTATTCCTTTCCGTATTTTTTTTCTAGTGTAAATATTTTGCCTTGACACTTCTTCAGTTTTAATAACCGAGTTCTATGCGTTCGACGTTCCATCAGCAAGTAAATAAAATTATACGCATGGTTTCTGCTACTGCATTTTAAATACGTTTATTAATTCGTGCAAAATGTCGTTTGCAATTTTTTACATAAAAAAGTAAAAAACGTTTTATTTCTCGTGTAAAACGTTGGGAAAATTTTTGGTACATTCGCATGATGTGTATGAAATTACTTTTATTTACTAATTTGATGACTGCGGGTAAACGAGCAATGTGTGTTAAGCTCAATAAATATTCGAATTGTTGCAGACGAGACTTGACTTCGTTTTTGGAGTAATGATATTTGGTTTTTGTTCAAGATTGAAATATAGGTTAGACAGTGACACTGAATCCCATAAAGTCTTAAGTACGAGGCGTTATAAAAAAGTTAAGAAAAAAAACAACAAAGAAACTTGCCAAGCTTATGACTACTAATGAATACTAATGCTAATACTTTTGTTCTACGCATTGTGTGCTTGTAATAAAAATGCTGTGCAGTGAAAATGTGAGTATTGCATATGCAGCGTTACTTGAAATAGTCGGAAACGCTATAAAAACAAATCAAAAAATCAATTTAAAAAAAAGGAAAAAATGAAACAAATCCATCGTGTATCCATTGCGACAGACATGTTGAGGGGGAAAAAGAAATTCGTTTTTTAGTGGCGAGATTCCAGTTTAAATTCGTGTTGTGTACGTTTGTAATAAGTTTTGTTCAATGTCAACTTGTTTGTGAAAATTACCATTTTAATGGGGTGCTCTTGTTGCTGTAAGCGTTGGCTCTACAAATGAAAAGAGAAAATCGAAAGAAAAGTAAAAATCAACTCAACCTTAGCGAACACACGAATTGCGCTTACTTGACCACACCCTGCGCCTGCGTCGGCGTCATGGTGATTAGCGGCGTTAAACGCTCCACGAAACGCTGATTGTTGCGTTCCAGCTCACGCTGATAGTCCTTCTGATCGGACGATATCAGATTGTGATTCTTCTTCAGTGCATCCGCGCAACGTTTGGAGAACTCTCTAAAGCACAGGCGCAATTTATTTTGGTGCTTTGTCGGTATTGTAACGCCGTCGGATAGATTGGACAGGAATACACTGGCCATTTCCATGGGACCCTGGTTGACCGTGGTGCCAATGCAGCCCTGCAAGACCATCTGTAAGATTTTCGGATCTGCCGGCTCCTGATTGGTGGCCGCCGCCAGTTCGAGCGTTTTCTTTTGTATGTCCTCGATAGCCACCTCAATGGGTTCGAGAATGATCTGCTGGCGCGCAATGACCTGTATGCGAGTCTTCACGTAGGGAAAGTGATTGGCAGTGGTGAGTATGGTTTTGCGCTTGCACTGTTCGTGCAGATCGCCGTGTGCCTTGCCCGATTTGGTGAACGGCGTGGAAAAGATGAAACGTTCTACGTGAGACCGGAGAGAGTTAATTAGTGAATGCGTAAAATTAATTGAGTTGCATGGGTACGTACTTATGTTGAAATTGCGCTCGAAATAAGTTTCGCGATGTCGCAACTCGTAAGTCTCAAAGTAGGGCTCTACATAGGTGATTTGTATGTAAGCCTTTTCGGGGTCCAGTGAGTTGACATCCACCGAATTTGAATCCTTGATGATGTGCACTGAGTCCGGGCCAAAGCGGTCGGCATAAAAGTTCTGAAACAGACACAAATAAACTATACGAACTTTAACAAGTTAGTACATCACCCACCTGAAGGCGACTGAAAATCTCTGGCAGCTTTGTCAGCGTCGGCTCCTTGTAGATGAATTCCTGCTGATCCAGGTCGCCGAACTTGGCGCCATAGAAGCCCACCCGGAAGTAAGTGCCAAACACTCGCTTACCCTGCAGCTGTGCAATGCGATTGAACGCCTCTTGCAGCTTGCCATGCACTTTGCCCAGTTTCTGAAAATCGCGATTGGCCTCGCAGATCGGTATCAGTATCTTGTAGACATCGTTCATGGCCTCGTACATGCCCGCAATTTGGAAGGAGTTGGCCGCTTCCTCCAGAAGAACCTTCAACCCACTCTCAGTAAAGTGGTTACCTAGACAGATGCCGTCCTCGCCAGGGCTCAGCACATCGTCGGAGACAGCTGACTCCATGAGCGCGTTCGGCGTGACACGCTGGAAGCTTACCGCGCCAACGGGCAGATGCTGCTGCGATTCCAGCATGCTCAAGTATTCGGCCACCAGTGCGGCCGAGTGCACATAGCACATGGCAGCCTCTGTGTGATTGGCGCGCTCGCGGTGCTTTTTGGCCATATTCTCCAGCCAGGTAAGTCGCAGATCAGGGTTGTTTTGGTAGCCTTTGGCAATGCGATGCATGAGGTCGAGCAGCATTTCCGGATCCTCTTGATATTCCTTCATCTTCACCGTATCGGAGAGTATCATGTGCAAATTGAAGAGCAAGTCCTGCACCTGTTCGGGGAAGGATGTCTCTTGAAGGTCCACATCAGACTCGGCATAGACTAGCACCGTTTTAAGTGCGCGACGCAGCGACTGCTCACTGAAGGCAGAACTGGTGCCCACGAGCGAGCTAAGTGACATGGTGACTTGCATCTTCACGCGCGCAAAGTTCTGTAAAACCAACAAATTTTCAATAGAATTCAGACAGTGCACAAAATTATAAACATACATTGCCAATTTCAAAATTCTGCCGCATCAACAGATACAGCGAAGCGGCTGCCTGTGAACGTATCGCCGGCAGCTGGGAGCCGCAATGCTTCAGCAGCAACAAGCACAAGTCGGCGCAGATGTCGGTCTCCTCGTCGAATAGTAAGTTGGGAAATTTAAAAATTAGAGCGCGCTGCGAGGCGAACTCATTCTGCAGTGCCAGAGTGCTCTGGTTGCGCGACAAGGCATGCAACAGCACCTTCAGCACTGTACCCAACAGATTGTGATGTATCTCGGAGTTGGTGGCCACTTGTACAATTATCTCCAGCGCATCCAATATGACCAGCGCGATCTCAGTGGCAAGCGAGCCTTCAATGTAATGGTTCAGTTCCAGTTCAGGATCGGCTTTAACGGCCGTATCGTAAAATTGTGAGCGATACGGCATCTGATCCTTGCGCCAACGGAATTTCTCAGTAGAGTTGCGATCCTTGCGCCGATTTATGAGATCGTAACGTGCCGAATTGGTGCCGCGTATGCATTCCTCTAGTTTCTCCTTAAGATCGGTTGGTTTGCGGAAGCTTTGCGTATTGCGCTTCAGCACCGGCAGCCGCTTTTGACCTTTGTATTCGAAGCAGGGAATGCAAGTATTGAGCACCTGCAGTATTTGATGCACGCGATGGGGGCTGAGGCCCAGCAGCCAGCGATAGAGTATGGTGCGCTCAAGATTCTTTAGTACCCAAATACAACAGGCGAGGAGATGGCGCGTGTTTTCGCTGCTCAGCGGTGATTTGTTCTTCGCCTGATCGGGTAGGTAGTTGTAGGTGCGGCTGCCTGAAATGGCATAGGCCACTTCGGGGCTTATGGTAGTGGTGGCGATTGTCTGATGGGGACCCTGATAGTCTTCGAGCAGACCAATGCTCTGCAGGCGGTCATGCGTGTCTGTCAGATACTGATGCAGTTGCGGAATGCCGTCCATAACGATGCCCAGCAGCGGCAGATAAAGCGACGCGACACGCGCGCGTGCCTCTGTTTCACTGTAGCGCGGATCCAGGTCGTGTGAGGTCATTAGATTCCGTATGCAGCGTATGGCCTTGCCATGCAGTTGTGGATTGCTGGATTATCAAGAAATCAAATGTTATTCGGTCTATAATACAGGCATTTTTTAATTTGCTGCATACTTACGGCACTTCGAGCACCGTAGCCAGATCGCTGAGCACGAGACCCACCAGGAAGTGTTGTTGGCGAAAGTCCGCACTCAAGTCAGCGTGGAGTGCACGCTCTATAGAGCCCTGAAAATAATAAATAACTCATTATTTGTTTATTTGCATAAAATGTTAGCAACTTACATAAGAAGTCTGACTGTTGCTGGAGTTGGTGCTCGGAGTGGGGCTGCATGGCGCCGAAATGGTTGTATATGGCGTACCAAAAGGCAGATTAAGGGCCACAAAATGCTCATGACTGCATACAATGCGCAGAAAATCGATTTTGTAATTCATTAGATCAGGTATGGATGCATTCTTTGAGATCAGCACTTTGTAGTACGTTTTGATAAGACCAAACACAAAGCCTCGATCCATAACGCTGAACAGGTCGAATATAAAAAAGCTCAAACTGGCGTTGAGCGACTGCGCCAACTTGGGCTCGTTGCTGTGATAGCCCACCACATTGGTGGTGACCAGATGCACCAGCGTGGAAATGTCATCAGTAAACTGACGTGGGAATCGTTGCTTGCGTGGTGCATTTAGACCGCGCGTATAATCCAAATGTTCGACCATTGATTTGATAATCAATTCAAAGAGAAACCAGGAATTGTTCATGGCCAGCTCGGTGGCTTTTCCATTGGCGAGCACCCAATGCAACGCCAGCTCCTCGTGCAGCAATAGTATCTGCCCATCGCCACAATTCATATCTGGAGTGCCCAAACCTTTGCGGTCCAAACTGTGTCCCGTTGAGACGTTATCGTACAGACTGTAGGTGTCCGAGGCACCGGATGCCATCTCCTCGGCATTGCTACGACTGTAGGTGATGCGCCGCTTGCCACAGAATGGATGCGGTATTTTGCTTTGAAATTGCACATAAGTCGACAAAAGTGCTTGACGACCGTATTGGTCGACGACATCTGAGTCTTCGGCAAGTATCTGTAATTTGATAAACAAATTATGTTCATAAAGCACCGGCTGGGTTTCGGCAGCCTTACCGATAAATGTTCCGAGACGAGACATAGCACTTCGAATATAGTTGAGCCTAGTGAGAGTTTCTGGCCGCCAATTTTAATGGTGGTTACCAACAATTCAATCAGTTTGTCCAAAACCAAATGAAGATTTTTCACTAACGGTTCACGGTCAGCATTGGCAATTTCGAGTAGACATTTTTTCATCTCGTTTTCCATGTTGCCCTCACCAATGCGCGGAGGTATTTTGCGTGTATCCAAATATTCGCAAGTTAGAAAGAATCTTAAATACAAATTATAAACAAAAATTTAATAACTAATCACGTGTGTACGTTTAATTAATGTTACGCTCACCTATCTAAGTTCGCATCCAGTGTGTGCACTGAAGTAATTGCATCCACGCAAATGGAAAAGACGGGCCGATGATTGTCCAGCCACTTGGTGCCGGGCAGGTGTACGTTTGGTGGTATGAACGAGTAATTCTCAGGCGGCGTTTCTACCATTACAGGCAAATGGAATTCGCCAACTTTTAACTTGCCATCTTCGAGCAACGGCAGCCATGTGTAGCCTACCGGCGACTCTACCGATGGCTGCATTTCCTGCGGCTTCTTTTGGCACGAAACGTGATAGAGCGTGAAGAGTAGATGATGATTTTGTTTCAAATTTGCGGGTAAAGCAATTTTGATTTCATCGTAAAATGCAGGACATTTGTTGTGGTAGTTGACTGCTGTGTACGCCTCGCTGGCGTACTCCGGACACGATGATTTCCCGAAAATGGCATTCACTGCGTCGGTTTGGGTTTCGCCAGCCATTAGCTGCACGCGAACGGCAATATTGCGTGCCGAGCCAGCGCGTGCGGAGAAATTCAACTCTTTGGGCGAGACATACAGTAAATTGCGATACGTGTAGTGCGGATAATAGATAGCAGCGGAGGGAAACTCTAGTATCTCTTTAACGGGGCGTGTATTATCTTCTGCAGAATCAATGGCAGGTTAATATTTAGTTTTTAAACAAATTAAGGATCAGTTTACCAGGATATGGCTCTACTTTTGCCAGCTCAGGTGTTAGCGCATTTTTTACATCCTCGGAGCATGGTGAAATTTCGAGCTTGATGGAGCCAGGTATGGATTTGTATTTCTTCATAACATTACTGGGTCGTTTAAGTTCCGCTAGGAACTTGTATAGATCTTCGTCCTTCATTTTGTCGGATTCCTTAATAACAGTTAGGATGTAATAAAATTAATTTGTTGCTGCTATCTTTTATTCGATTCTTACTTGTTTGAAGAAACTCGAAACGGTTATGGTAATAGGGCGGAATGTCTCTAGCACATTGGCAAAGTCGTCCGGCGACCATGAGCGGCGCTTTTCTTTGCGCTCCAGTGAGCCACGTCGGGTCAAAGTACCACTCATATCGTTGGCTTTGCGACGCAGTTGATCGAAACTACTTGTCGATGATTTGCGATCTAAAAACAAATCAAGTAAGTAAAAGAACATTTGAACATTGAACATTGAACATATATTTACAAAATAACAATTTCAAAGCTATTCAATTTATCTTACGTACCCAAACTGTTCGAACTGACCGCCGAACTCAGAGGCGCATTTTCCTTTTCAGCGCCACCACCGCCATCTTTACCATCGAAATTGTCGCCATTGAAAACATTCGTCAGATAAATTCCCGTCCAGGCGAAGGGCATACGATATTTGCCCAATCGTTCACAAAAGTCAGAAGCATTCGATTTCGCCTTCTCACGATATTTATCTTTGTCATCTTTCAAATACGGCTCCACCGAGTCCTTGATGTCACCCTGCAACACTTTCTCCAGACGTATTACTAGAAAGAGGTCGTTACTGGGCCATGTCAACTCGAATATGCCGGCGCGACTTTGTGTGCTTGTGTCAGCGCAACGCACATGCGTGCTCAACATGCGCTTCAGCGAGTCGGAATTCATGTCGAAGTAGAAATTTTCAGAGATTTTCTTGCGCTCTTTGGCATCGTAGATGGCCATCGAAGCGAATATGGGCTCAACTTCCAGCTCCAACCGCAACTGTAAGCACTTTACCATGATGCGATGACCCACATGCTCCATGGGAATCTCTGCCGGCAGGCGCCGTTCGATAACATCTTCTGGCTCCGCCTCTGGATAGAGGGAGAAGAGTGCCTCTTGGCGATCGTCCTGACGACGCGTTTCATTTGTTTGATCGATTTGCTCTGGCGGCAAATCGTCCAGCAGATGTGGTATTAGCGGATCATTCACCGAACGGCGCAAATCGAAGCTGGCCCAAGACCCGCGCGGTGTTAGCGTGTCTGTACAAGAACTAACCGAGGACAGGCTAGCAATTGATTGGCGTGAGCTGGGCGTGCAGCTATCGCTCTTGTCAGTCAGCGTCTCATCGAACGATGCGAACTCTTTGTCGATTTCGAATTCCTGCTGATAGGCGGAGGGGCTGATGGTGCCGCGATCGATACGCTCGCGTGCACAGCACGAACTCGAGTAGTGACGTTGCGAGTACTCGACTACCTTCCAGGGACGTGTGTAGCAATTTACGCACTCCTGCACGTGCTGCGGGAGCTCAGCGCTGTAGATATTAAAGAACAGCATTAGCATTAATGTTTTGTAGGTGAATGCGCCCTCTTACATATTCTCCTTGGGCACTACGTGCTCGATGGTGCGAATCTTGCGTGGTATGGTCTTCACTGACACATCGGCAGGCGGAAAATCCAGTATGTGCTTCAATGGATCCCGACTCAATATGTTCATGTATTGCGTCAAGAACTCCTCATAGTCTGGCGGTTCTACCGGCTCCGTCAGCGAGAGCTAAAAACATATTTGTTTACGTCATTATGGCCTCATTACAAGTGGTGTAAGTGTGCACTTCCCAAAATGCTCTTCATTCTCCTCTTCAATCAAGTGAAATGCCCCACCCACTTTCACCGCACGACCCCTACTCACCGTGGACGAACACATCGAACTGGAATCTGTTGTCTTCGTTTGCAAGTGGCAGTTGATCACATTTTTGCGTACATCTGCTGCCTGCTGCCTGCAATTTTCCGCAATATTGTTAGAAGCTTTTCACTGCGAAAAAGTGGGCCAACACCCACAATGGCGGAGCGCCGACTTTCTCTGTTCTGCCATTCCACACTTACTTGCATATTTTTTGCGCAAACGAACGCTGTGTCGAAGCCATTTTGCGTGCACGATCGAGACCGAATTTGCTTTGCCAAGTTTTCACTAAATTTTCATGCTAAAATTGCTATTTGATGAGTGCGCCGAGAGCCGTGGCCGTTTTATGTTTTCGTGAAAATAAAAATGGCCGCTTGGCTGCGGTTGACAGTGCGCAATATTTGACGTTTGCATCGATTTGGGGGGCGGCAGCCGATCAGCTGTGCGTTATCAGTAAAACGTCAACAATCAGCTGTGCGACGGCAGAGATAAATTTGAATTTGCTGCTGAATGTGCACGTGGCGTGTTGTTGTGTTGGTGGTTTGTTGACATTTTTTGCGGCGAATTGGCGTATATGGATACGTTGGCGGCGAACGCAACTGCGAGTATGGGTGCAATTAAAAGCTTTTATCTGCCTGATGGAGCTTCTGTAGGAGCTTGGAACAGAGTTGGAATGGTTTCTATTTATTTGGAGGAAATAAGTACATATTTAAAAATATGCTCCAATATGCATGCAAGGCCATAACATATCAAAAAGAAAGCAGTTTTATTCAAAATTTTTGGCAGAATCAAATGTTTTGATTTTTTTTACAATGACATACAGTGGACGTCCAGTATAACAAACTTTCCATTAACGAATATTCGATTTAACGTACGGCCAACTTTTTTCCATTGATGGTTCTATATTACGAACGAAAGTGAATTTTGGTATTCGATATAACGAATATTTTTGTTGTTTTTCACCCTCGTCCAAAAACCTTCAAATTGTTTTTGAGCGTTCACATTCTTTACAATAACAATGACTGTTTGGTTTCGGCAAGTGAACGGTGCCTCAATTATTTTTGTTTTTGCTACGTTAAAACTTTCAAATTGACGTCAAGTTACCAACATTTTCAAATTCTGTTTTTATGCATTGCTGATAATTTTCACAGGATTTGTTTTGGAATAAAACAAGATATTTATTAAACTCTGAATATGTGAAACTTATTAAGAAGGATGGTTTAAAACAAATAAAAATTTCGATCGATTTAACGAATTTTTCGATTTAACAAATTGGGGGTACAACATAAGATTCGTTATATTGGACGTCCACTGTATTTAATTTGCAAGAACATGTACGAGAACTCTTCGTTAACGTTTGAAAACTTGGTATGAGTCGGATAGTGATTTTTGGCCATAAATTCGAAAGCTTTTGCCGTAATCAATCAAAGATTACAAACAACAGAAATAAATTTGCATTATACATACTTTATGAACTGTGTTAACCAGAATATTAAACTTAGAAATGTTGATATTTTAGAATAATTTTTAGTATGCATAATTTCGAGAAATTTGAGATTGTGTTTGGCTTTTTGAAATTAAGTTTTCCAATGTAGGCGCTTGAATTAACATAAAATAAGTTTGAATACAAATCCTAGAAATAATGAACCAAGTGAAGAAGGAACTAATGAAGCGTTTCGAAATGTCGGATTATGGTCCTCTAAAACATTTTCTGGGAATGAAAATTGAAGTGAAAGAAAACTGAATTAAGATATTACAACTAGATTCATGGCTAAACATTTGTCTCTCCGCCCACCCCAAGCAAGCCTTTAGGGAAGATGCTACCTTCAATGTTTCTTAACGCACTTTCTATTGACTGTAAGTTTTTTCGTGCATAAATATTATTTCTTAATATCTTTAATTAACTCTAGTAACTCTGTTCAAAAACAAAACAATAACAACAACAACTGATGTCTTAAAAGAATCAGTTTTGCATGCAAGCACAGCCAATTTTTCTTAAACAATTTAATAAATAAATATTTAGATAGATAGACTAGTAATCATCTATTGCGCCTCCTACTACTAAAATCCCCTGGACCCACCGACCTAATGTAATTCAGTAATTCAAGGCGTTCAGATGCTGGCCCAGGCCTTGCCTCTTACTGCAACATACTGTATCACAGTAAATAAATATATAGTATGTAATATACTCCATACATACAAATTATACTCATCTCTCGCAAATTGTGTGCTTTGCTTCTTTATTTAAAAATAACCAACAGTAAAAACCTGTACACTAAAACCTGTACAAGTTAAATTTTTACTGTCAAAAGTATTAAACAAAACTTTTAGGCCACCGTATGAGCATTTTCTAAAAAATTATTTAGCAGTTAAACAACTTTGGAGAGGTGTGAATAGTTTTTTAACGCAGTGTTTGTGAATGTAACTATGAATATTTATGTAAATTGGCATAGGAGACACCGAGCAGCCACGAGTAGTTAACACACTTCTCATTACTTTATGTTCCCAAGAGTGTCTTCATTTGTATTTGCCTGTTTCGGGTACGTGAGGGCTGTTAATCATTTTCTTGTAATAAAAAGGAACAGCAACAATTTAATTGCCAATACACGTGCATTGGTTATATCGATGTTTTGCAACGACACGTGAACGTCTCTTTCCGATACTCAGCCAGCTGTGTGCATTCGCATTCCATACTATGTTGGGTGTACTTTATTGTTAATTATACAACAACAACAATTTATTGTAGTATTATAATTTTTCTTGCAATTTAAGTAAATTGTGAGCAATAATGTGAAACAATCAGATGACACTGTTGGAGCGTGTGATGCGCAATTTACATATAGTATGAATAATTTATTTGTTGAAATTTATCAATGCACATGCAGATTGGAATTTGAAGAAACATAAAACTCTGTGAAATATTTGCAGATTTACATATTTGTAAGTTTAGGCAATTTGATGGGCACATTATGTGTTAAATGGTGTGTCGACACTTGCGTGTAATATGCAAATGTTAACGTAAAACCAGGAGTGTCCCAGACCCACCCAGCTGCAGCTAATCGAGCAGCGCCTAAATCTTAAACTTATGTAGATAATACACATGCATACATAATTTCATATGAATTGATAAATAAATAAATGTTTTGTTACGCGTGCCCTCTCGTTACTAAGCGGCAGACGTTGGCAGCTAAATCACTGCGTGCCGCATATCCCGCTAACTCATTAACGCGTCAAATATTAGTTTATAAATTCTTTTCGCCTTTACATCACCTCTGCACGCAGTATTTATTTGAATAATTTGAACATTGGCTTTTGTTTTATTCGGCCCAGACTTGTTTTGCTGTCGATTTTCAGGCATTTGTCTTACCTGACGCGCTACCTCCATTGCCTCTTCGTTGTCTTATTGTACTATTGAACATGTAATTTGACTCTATCTCGACTTGAGATTTTCTGTCAGTATTGATTTAGGCTTTAATTAATGCGACTGTGGGCAGGTACCACAGTCGCATTAATTAAAGCACGTTCTCGTTTAGTTCCGTTTAGAAAGCAAAACAATACGCGTTATGAGCGTGTTTTGACACTTGTCTTCAAGGTTAAGGCAAACTGGTATCATCTCAGCGCGCACTGCTCAAAAATCGATCTACTACACTTTCGGCTGAATGAGTTTGAAAAAAGAGCAATACGACACACATGACGACTCTGGCAGTTTTATGGCTGACATAAAAACAAAATATTTACGTTTATAAAAAAACCAGAACAATAATATTCTAAAACTAGCAGCCATAATTAATTCACGCTTCTGATCAACGTCGAGCTAAACTGAACTGAGTTGAGTTGGAGCAGCACACACGGCACGACTCGATCCTTTCACTTTAGAAACTAAACAATATTTTAAATAAGAAAAAAATACATAAATTCAATGCAGACACAGTTGACAGTTGACGTATGAGAACGGGCGATCTTCAGTGCGGTTTTTATTGATTTTATTAAATTTGGCACTTGTGCAATTTTGTGTGCTTATTTGAACGAAAAAGCGATTGTGCCATTTTAATGATTTATAGGCAAATCATTAGTCAAAGAAGATTTATTTGTTATGAGTTGATGTATGCCTACATACATGTAAAATAATTTTGAAATTCTATTTAAATTTAAAACATATAATTAATAAGAAGCTGGTTGTGGTTAATGGCACTTTGGTGTCTTATACAAATTATGGCATAAATGCAGTATAGCGAACCCTCGTGAAAAAATAAATGAGTATGCCTTTATATAGAGGCAACCAAATCTGAATCTAACAAACTAAAAATTTTGCCGGGGAAACGCCCACAAAAGGCTTGGCTCGGGGTCAAAGTTCAAAGTTTTTATCAAAAAAACTCAATTAATCTCCAACTGATTTACACGATATGGGTATCAAACGAAAGGCCTTTTCCATACATTTCTACTAATGTACAACATTAGATACAAAAAAAGCACTAATAAAAAGTTTTAAGCAAAAAAAAAATGTTATAAAAATTTTTTAAAAACTTTTTTTTTCTCGAAAAAATCTATAATAAAGGTGCAATAAGTTTGTTACCATGTTGTAGCCTGTGATATTCCCTTTACAATGAACTATAAAAATATATACTTTTGTTGTTTTACAATATATATTTTTAATTTTTTCTAACTTGACCTTTGGTCCAAAGTAATTTCGTAGTCATCTTCGCCATCACTTTTGGACAATGAGGGCTGTAGGGGGTTGTACAAAGTACCTCCACAATATTGAAAGTTTTCAAAACGCATTAAACTATATATTAAAACAGTGCATTCGTATCAATTGAAAACATCTGGTTAACGCATTTGAGACAATGCAACTTTAACTTTTTCGTGTAAGAAATGAGAACTTTTCCCTGGAACGAATTCATTTTGGCATTAATTGAATTTTTATTGTGAAAATCTTCTTTAAATATTGCTTATTTATATACTTACAATACATGCATATATTCTATACTCATTTTTTTATACAACAATTTAATTTTCTTCCTTTTTCTGTTTGAGCATAGCCTTGTGCACTTGCGGGCCGATCGAGCGCGTCAAAAACCGGATACAGCCGATTAACCTCAACTTGTGCTGATAATTGTGCGTTGATTTGCATACAATATGCACACCACACGTAAACAACAAAAAACAAGAAAACAGTGTAATTCTTTTTTTGAAAGGAAGAAGCAAAAAAATTGAGCCCAACGGAAATATATTGACCCATTCATAAGTAAGCAGAAGGTTAATTCGGCATAATTTTGGTTACTTGTATGGTTTGCAATATCGGTGAAGGAAATTTACTTGGTTAAATGATAATTAAGAATTCTCGGAAGCACCTTTCAGCGAGTATTCAAAACAGCTTGAAATGCTTTTAAACAATAAATCGCAACATTTGGAAGCAGTGCCAGCTCAATGTTTGGTGTGTAGAAGCAAAAATCAGAGGAGAGTCGTGAGTGCCAATCCCGATTCAATCGGTTCCAAATAAATATTGACTACCTACCGAGCTAGCAAGGGCAAACCTCCGAGACTCAAATAATTGCCCGTTGCTGCCGACTTAATTAAAAATGTAAAGGAAACCCAACTGAAATCGAGTATGAAATGTAGAAATACTTGATATACAATTTGTCAACTTCCTGCTATGATTAATATTAACAATATTTTGCCTTTAGCTGTGGTGATTTGTACTTTTATTTAAAAGTTAAAATTTGAAAACATGCTCAACAGCCTAAAACAAAGCCTGCATTAACCTTGTGGATGATTATAAAAATAAAAAAAATTAAAACAAAATGCTATAGGTTCAGTAGAAGCCATTAACCGCAGCGGGCGCCATAAATATTTCGCAGCAAATCTGCCTGTCAATTAATACTCGCACAGTGCGTTCGCATATTAATTGGACGCGTGAGTGAACGACTCAGCAATGGTGCAATAACTTGCGAACTTTGCATTGAAGCGGCAGCAAGTTGATTTCCATACATAAATTTTGTTGTATGGGAAGATACGAGCAGTTCTGCGCAAATGTATAGGTGACGTGTTAAGAAAAGAGCATTCAGTAAAACTGTGTTGAAATTCAATATTCTATAGAACTAAAGTGAGCTTAAATGCGGCTTACAGCAATTGGCTCTAAGCGGCTTATCGAACCACACCATTCAATTATGTCAATAAATCCCAAAATCACTTAATTATTACACCGTGCGACAGCATTTTTCACACCGGGAAAAATCCATATGGGTGTGAAACTAGAGAAACATAGTAATACTGCGTACTCAGTTTTTCATTTCTACATCCTTTGTCCTTTTAAAAGGGCTTAAAAATTTTGAAGGGGATAAAAAAGAAAAAAAATGTAAAAAGTACTTAACCTAGTTAGAATATGGCGATATGTATATCAAATGAAAGAGGAAAGGCTCAAAAATTTAAATAAAACTGATATTTTATCTATTTGTAAAAAAAGGATATGAAAAAAAAATGTGAAAATTTTAATCCTTTATATCCTTAAAAATTTATATAGAAGTTTCTTAAAAAGTAAGTATGGTAAAACCCAAAATCTCCTTGATCACGTGTCAAAATTTCATTACTCTAACTTAATTGGTTCGAAAGTTATTTAAAAAAGGCGGAAGCTGCAATTCTAATGAAGTACAAAAATTCTAATTTTTTTGAGAATCAGTATTTTAAATCATAAAAAGATACGAAATCAATAAAGTTAGAGTAATGCAATTTTGACACGTGATCAAGGAGATTTTGGGTTTTAACATACTTACTTTTCAAGAAAATTTGATGTAAATTTTCGAGGATATAAAGGATTACAATTTTCAAAGAACCTTTTTCATATCCTTTTTTACAAATAGATAAAAATCAATTTTATTTAAATTCTTGAGCCTTTCCTCTTTCATTTGATATGCATATCGCCATATTCGAACGAAGTATTTTTTATATTTTTTTAATTTTGTATCCCTTTCAAAATTTTGAAGTCCTTTTAATAGAACAAAGGATGTAGAAATGAAAACTGAGTACGCAGTATTACTATGTTTGGTCTCCGGTGTGAAATATTTTTTTATTTTTTTGTCGCACGGTGTTATTTTTGTTTTTGTGACAATAGCACCGCACTGACAGCCAGTCACCCAGTTTGGTGAACAATCAGTCTGAACGCTGGCTGCTCATTTTTTTGTCGTTGCCGACCGCAATGCACGAATTGTGTGTCGCATAATGGTTTATGCGTATTTTTAATGCGAAATTTGAATATCAATTCAAAAAAAATTTGAAAACAACACAATGTGCACAAAACAAAACGATAAATGTGCAAAAATAAAACACACACACACACATATAAATAAACAAAGCCAACGCAAAGGAATAGAGTGGCAGTGCGGCTATTTCAAATGCTTTACAATATCGTAAAACACACAATAAGATGAAATAATAGCATAATTGACACATGACAAACACATGTCACATATGACAATGTATGAAGGCAACATTAAGGACATACATAGGTACATAGAAAACTGGAACGATAGCTCGATGAAGAGACTATAACATAGCTATAACATAGCTACGTCCATACGTGTTGTGTATGTAAAATTGTGCACAGATGAAAGAAATGACTGTAGGTCTTTTATGCCGATTCCGAGCGGCAAGTGGAAAATTTTTTCTCATAAGCAATTTTATTTGAAGAAGTTTGCCATTTTCTGCTGAGAGGAGTTGCCCAAAGAAACAATTTTTTTGTCTATATTTTTGTGTTGTTTACTGCAAAGAATCGATCTTAAATTTCAACTGAGCTACGGCAGTTGCCGTAGAAAAAGCTTTTATTTTGATTATTATTGGATTTGGATTGGATATTACTATAACTCATGTTGAACGTTAATACTAAATATTTACTAATTTATTTAAAATATACTAAGATACTAATCACATCACAGTATAAAAAGGTAGTTTCAGAATCGCTAATTAGTTAAAGAGTCTGACAATCAATCGCACAGTTCAAAACATGATGAATATTTATTTCTTGCAAATGTTTCTCCATATGAATTTCAAACTCAAAAAACCAAAACCATCAGTAAATTAATTTAATTTAACATAAAATGCAAATGGCGGTTTTGCCAGTTTCGTTTTGTTGGCAAGTTATTGCAATATTTTTGGCGCTTCTGACAAATTCGAAATGGTTTAATAAAATATGTGAACGATGCACGAGTGTCTGCACAAGTGTGAAGGGTCGTAAGTGTGCTTCAACACCATAGCGCCTAGCGTGACCATCTAGTCACACTTATCATGCACTCAAAACATGTAATTTTTCAACTATGTTTCATATTAAATTGCTCAAAAAATGTTTTCGCAAAATTCGAAACAAAAAGAATTCCGGCACATTCGGGTTAAATGTTTTCATAGTTCGTACAATGCGGCAGTCACTAACCTTGTCAACGTTGCTCGATAAACTGTTATCATTTAAATTAATATTAATAGACGCTTTAGTCCACTTATTTGTGCCTTCTGATTATGCATATAAATAAAGTTTGGTTGTGACGGGCACCACTCTACCATCTGACGCTGCCATCGCTATTGCGGGCGCCACTTTTGGAAAAAAGCATTAAAAATGTAAATAACTCTAACGAACGGAAGTAACAGCTTTTTCTTAATTATTTTGTTGTGGTTTTTCTCGTTTTTCATTAAGTCGTCTTTTTTTTGTTGTTGTGTTTTCATAAATTTGTATTTAAAGCAAACAAGTCAGAAACTTCCGCCTTCACACTGCTGAACATTCAATACTGATTCGATTGGTATTGCGTACCGAGTCGAAACTCAGCGATTCTACAATCAAAAATGTTCTTAATCGTATGCAAATTTACCAACAACAAGAACAACTTCTTTGAAAACAAAATTATTTGGGGTAGAGGAAACTTTAGAGCAAGCAGTCAAGATCGCAACAATGGCATCACCATCGGTTGATACTATAACAAATTTGTGCTGATGAACAACGCAGCGACCTTAGGCGATTTTATCGAAATTACTGTATTTCAGCAAAGCATCAAAAACTTAAACCCAGACACACATGTATATAGTCCGAGCCACAATTTTTAGTATAATAACATCAATTTGGAAGTATTTTCTTGACTACTTGTTGTGCACCGCATTCTTGCATTGATTGCAACTGGTTTTAGCTGAACAAACAGCCAGAGCAGCAGCCAGACAGACAGCATTTTCAAACATATTTCTAATAAATTCGAGTATCCAATTTATATGTCTGTGTCTACAACTCATCGTCAATGAAATGCCAAGCAATAAATTTTAACAAAAATTTAGAAAAAAATTAATAACATATAAATGAAGAAATTCAACAATTAATTAAACGCATCCATACAAAGCGCACACACATTAACTTGAATTTCATTTGCCGCGCCAATTGGTTTTGTAGTTTTGTTTTTGACGCCGCCGATATTATTAATCAAAACTATCAAACAGTTGAACAAATCAAAATTAAAAAACAAATTATTAATTAAACAATAATAGCAACAATAATTCTAAAAGCGGATGTTCGAGTCTGTTTAGATTTGGGCAATTTTTCACATTTTCATTGTAAAACTTCAAGTGGAATTTTTTTTTTTAAAACTATGGCAATATTTGGCTCCAAAAGTCTTTAAAGATTTATTTGCTGCATTAGCATTTGAGTTTATTTTTGTATGATTTGAGTGAACATAATGTGGAACGGCTTAACAAAATTTGATATAGACAAGAATTTTGTGATAAAGACTATTGGACTTTAATACTCGAAACAGTTCCTCATTTCAGAGCTGTGATTTTTTTTAATAAAATGGTCATTAATTACAGAAAATGTTAAACATTTTTATATTGATTGTATTAAAAATTATAAGCAATTAGGAACAAAGAACATGAGTTCGGATTCAGCGCCGAAAAAACAACTTTTTGTTGCTAGAGCCAAAACCAACCAATTAGATATGAGTTCTGAGCGAGCCAGATATCAAAGGAACTTAATTAGAAGTCAATTAGCACAACGAAACAACATCCAGCGGCCATGTCTACTTTAGGGGCAATCAAGCTCCAGCGAAAAAGATGTACGACGCGGGTAGTTGGAGGCCGACGGCGAAAAGGAACTCCTTAAGGGCCAAATCAAGGACGTCATATTATCTCTTGGTGTGACCAACTGGAAAAACCGCTCGCAAAGCAAAGGCGCCCGAAGAGAATTTTGCGTCAATTCGTAGCGGATTGTTATGGCTAGTTAAGTAAGTAAGTAAGTAATTAGAAGTCAGAAGTAATCAAAAGTTATTGTACTCAGATCTTTTTCATTGTTGGCTGTTAAAATTAACTGTTTTTAGCTTTTTTTGTTTGTGGTCCCACATGCCAACTACTTGAACTACATTGGCTGAGAGACAAAAAAGTTCAAACGAGTTGCAATGTTGCATTAGGAGCGTAAATATTCAAAACACCGTCGCACAGTGTCGCGATCCCATATAAGCCGTGGCCAAAAATACTTAGCGTTGTCCTATTTCGATGAAACTTGGAGAGATTGTATTCGTGGTGGAAATTAAGAAATTTACAAAAAATCATTAAAATTGGACCACTGCCACGTCCACCTCCCATACGAAAGGAACTGTAATATTGAAATAACTTTCTTAATATTAGTGATAGAATTATGAAATTTTGTATTTGAGCTTAAAATAATGACATAAAAGATCACACTAAAAATAAGCGGCCTGCCACACCCACTTTAAAAAATTTTCGTATTTTACGAAAACTAAAACTGTATTTTTAGACGGCTGTTCACGATACTCGTTCCACGATGTAATTTTAATTGGTAAGCTTTCTAAAACCTTAAAGTGGGCGTGGCAGCTGGAGTATATATATAAAGTGGCCAAAACTTTTCCTTTATGAATTCATGTTTAATTTTTTCAGCTTGTGATACCATATTTTGGTATAAATGTTTAGATTTTTAAAGTGAGCGTGGCATTCGGCCTACTTTTGATGATACGAACAATGTGCCAACTTTGTCCTTTACACAGCTCATCATTTCAGCCATATATGTAATACTTCTATATTGGCACTAACCTATCTTCACAATGTGTTTTCATTCGGAAATCAAAGGGAGACAAGCGATGAGACAGAAAACACGAAATTTTGCGAATGTATTTCTATGCGTGTATACATGTGCACTTCTACACATCAACAACTGTCCAACTGCTCCATGGGCGGTTGAAGAAAAAGGTAGGCTTTTCAGTCAATTTCGACAAATTTTTATTTATTTCCAGTAAATTTTCACCGCACCTGACTTTTGACAATTGTCAAGGTACATTCGTTTATACGCTTTCTCGCTAATATTTCACTATTGCTGTACTGTGATGTTGGCGAATGTACCTTGAGCTTAGTGCCAATATAGAAGTATTACAAATATGATTTCAGCAGATGCTTTGCCGCTACTTTCATTGAACGTCGGAAGCCAGACTTCGAAAAAATCACCATTTTTTACTGTAGGTGCCACTGCAAAAAGTAAATGTTTAGGTGGGGACACAAACTTTACTTTTGTTCATGATTAACATCAACGCCCGTCTTATCTTTAAGTAAATTTATAAGAAAATCATGTTTTATTGACCGCTTTCTGGATTCAGCTTTACGCCACACTTCACACTTCGAAGAAATCACGTATTTTTAGTAGAGGCGTCACTAGAAAAATGCGAATAACAACCAAATGGGCACTTAAAGGCAAAAAATTACTCCGGATTATGTTAATACATACTTTTTTGAGTAATTTAGGTTTGGAACTAAAAAAGTGTTTTTTGACGTTTTTTAAACTTTTTTCCACCAAACTTTTGGTTCTTTGTTAGAAGCAAACCGAAAAACGTAATTTTTCAATGTAACGGAATTTCACAGTTATTTCAAAGCACAAACCCAAAAACAGTACTGCCATACAGGAAAAATTCCAAAGTTTTATAATATAATATATAACATGACTATATTACTACATAAATTATATTTTTATTTGATTTTTCATTCAGTATAAAGAATTACCCACAAACATGGAACGAATGCGTATTTTTTAACATCAACTTTGAAGCTACATAAAAATGGAACGGAGTAGGATATTGAAAATCGGATAACGGATTTTTCTTAGTTGAGATATTATCTGTCGAATGTCATATTCATTTTAGTCATTTTGTAACATTGATTTTTAACATTTTTGGCCACACTCACGACACTGTGCGTCGTAGAGAAGGTATCTCAAGAAGTTGTGTAGAGAAGGTTATTTGACACACCATCTATGTAGAGAAAGTTATATGACACAACCATCTAACCTTCTCTTCATAAACATTGGCACATTTCCCTTCATATCTATAACTTTTGCACAAAACAAACAAACTTTTTCCTTACTACATGAGGTGATTCTCCCCAGCACTTCCGACCTTGATGAGTTCAAATCAAGTGCCCATAAGTTCTTCATTCAAAACACCTTTTCCTAACATCTGGCTCGTATAATAAAAAACTGCAGTGCTAACATATTGTAAGCGATAATTTTTACACTTTTGCTCACTTAAATTTATCTATCATCGATCACAGCCCATACTTCCCTTACGTTAATACAACATTTGTAACGCTTCCCGCAACACGTCATAACTCATTGTAAGTCCTCAATGCCAGCTCATTTGTCGGCTGGCTTCTTTACAACTTTACTACTTCATGACTACTCCATAATTAAATGTTCCATGCTTTTTACGCCCTCAACATAAGTTAGCAAGAAAAATAGTTAGGTGTAATCATTTATGGACTTGTCATTATCGAAAGCAAAATCTACGCGGATGTGGTAATAGCAGAAGAGCAAAAAATTATTTCAGTATGTGTCTACTTGGAAAACACTGCAATTCATTTGTATATTTGCATGTATGTATATTTTTGTTTTTTACTAATTTTTTTATTAATTATCGTGCGTCAAAGTGCTTAGACGCAGCGTCAGAATACACAGCCGGCTGCTGGTTGAACACTTTTCGATTGACTGCCAGTGCGGCCACCTGAATGCTTGTACTATAATATATGTTTGTTTGTATGTGTTGAAGTGTTGCTGGAATTTATTTGTGTAATGACAGGCCATCACTCGGCTCACTTCATAATCGCACATCGGCAACAATAGCTCATAAAGATACAATCATGTTAATTTCTTTTTACACAAACAATCTTTTTTGGAGTAATAAAATATAATTGCCATAGAAATGAACCAACGACTGTTGGGTACATAAAGTTAACGTTCAGCTGTTTGTAGGAATAATTTGTTGCCACAACTGGTTTAGACATTTAATGAATCACCATATAGCCATTTATTGTAACAAAAAGTAAAATTTTTGCACATTCAAATTGTTCAATTTATGTAACTGTCAATTTGAACTCTATGGAAAAAGAGTGTGTTCAGTTTCACTGTCTGGGAAGTTGTTACATGGATTTGAAAAGAAATCTATACATTCAGTTGTTATACAATTGCGTAGATATTCATTAAATAAAAAAATGGAAATACTTAATAATGTTTCCTTTCAAAATACATATATGAAAGTGAACGCATAACAGATTTCTTCTGTAGGTAGGCAAAAATTTATATATTCAGTTGTTATACAACTGCGTCGATATTCATTAAATAAAAAAAATAGAAATACTAAATTATATTTCCTTTCTATGTGAAAGTGAATGCATTACAGAATACTTCTATAGGTAGCAATTTCATATGATTGGAAATAAAACATTATAAATGAAAAACTTTATAACATACGTTCTAAGTCAATGAGATGTACAATTATTATCGATTGCTCGATTTATGGCACAAATGCTGCCCTTAAAACAATGTAAGAAGTTAGATAAGTATATAGATGTGGCGGCTCTCAAACGAGAACTTATTTAGGCCAAATTAGGCCCTTTGTGACGCCACTATGTTTATAGCCTTTTGAGTTAGTAGGTCTGAAACCACGTAAGGAGTTCACAAGATCTCATATATGTATTGATAAAGCAGATCTTAATATTCGAAAAACAGCTCACTTCATAATTCCTGGTATCAAATACTTTTCAGAATTGTCTTAAAAATACTTTCGTCACATAATTTTAATTATAATTTAAATTTAATTTATGTGTTCATTATATATTTTTTTTAATTTTTTGCACCATTTTTCAACCATTTTCCATGCCTTTATTTTATATATTTTTTCTATTCAAAAACTTTTCGTAAGTGCATTAATGCTTTCGTTATTTCTTTTTAATTATAAATAATAATTTATTTTATAATATTTAGGAAAAATTCTGCTTAGTAGCAAAATCCACAAAACGCCATTTTATTTTTTTTAAATAATTTATTAGTGCGGTCAAATACTTATGTTCAGTTTTTTTAAGTTATAAATAAAATTCATTAAAAAAAACTCACTTAAACGCTTAAAAACCATACAACGAAATATAATTTTAATTTTTATATTTTTTCTTAAAAAAAAAATTCATGAATGCGACAAACTACTTTGTTTTTCGTCTCTTCTGGTTGTAAATAAAATTCATGGATATTCCAAAAATTCTGCTTAATGGCTTAAAGTCCACAAAATACCATTTAATTGTAATTTCAATACTTTTTCTCTAACATAGATTTGAAAAAAACATTAAAAATTCTCTTAGTTTTTCTTAGTTAAAAATATAAGTTATATAAAAAATTCGGTTAAGCGCAAAGTTTTTCATTTTTATATTTTTTCTTCAAATAAAGAATTCATGAATGCGTTCAAGCTATTTGTTGTTCGTCCCTTCTGGTTATAAAAAAATTCATAAAAGTTAAAAAAAATCAGCTTAATCGTTTAAATTCCACAAAACATCATTCAATTGTAATTTTTATATTTTTTCTTTAACGCAGATTTCATAAAAGTATTAAAAGTTCTCTTAGTTTTTCTTAGTTATAAATATAATTTATGTAAAAAATTCAGCTTCATCGCAAAGTCCACAATGCTTTATTTTAATTTTTATATTTTTTCTTAAACAAAATTTCCTGAAAGCATTAAACTACTCGTATTTTATATAAACTAGTCGCAAAGACCGGAGCAAGAAAAACGTGAGCTTTCTTCTTCTTCTTTCAACACATATTTTAATAATATGAGATAGAAATCACTACAAGCTTTTTGAGTTCATTATAAGGTGACAAAAGTAAGAAAAATAAGAATCAAACTTAAAATTAAATAGTAAGAATTAAATAAAACCTGTGCTAAGGTATTAGGAATCAAATGCATCCTTTTACTTTTGCACAATTGTTCCATTAAAACAAATCTGTGTGTTTGTGTGTATATGTGAAAAGTGCAAGCAATTCATCTGAACTGTAGCAAGAAACTTCATTACCAAACTAAATAATAAATAATAAAAGATGACTACGTCAATCCCACATAAACGCAACTCCCACTGGCATCGCTAAAGATCGAATAGGGTCTATGCATGGCCTTACTGGCAGCCAGTCTAACCTAACCTAAAAAATAAAACATTTTAAATTAAACTTAAATAGTGGCAACCAAACCGCCAACGAGCAACAACAACAATCGCTACAAACGTGACTTTAAACTTCGACACTGGAATGAGAAACAAAATTAAAATTCGAAAAAAAACTTTCATAGTGGAAAAATTGTATACTGCATTGGCATTGCAATAGCAACCGATTTTCGGTAAAATTCAGTCTGCCATGCAGCAAGCAATCAACCACCAAAAAGTGTGGCTTGGCTTTTTGGCTGTTGCCAGTACGCGCACTTGTTGGCCGGAAAACGTCGAAACGTCGACCAGACTGAAGTGTGATGAACGGTTTGTAAATTTGTGTTGGGATTTTAGCGAGTGCGATGCACCCAAAGTGCTACTTAATGCATCTGCAGAAATTGCACAATTCGGTTGGCGCCCGCACTCGTTACTCCTACCGACAATTGCTGCCGCTATCATCAACGTTGAAAAACGTTGTCACGTCTTACGTGACGAATTTGCACATTTATGTAATGTTTTTCAAACGTTTTCGATTTTGTGTTAGTGTTGGTGGTTGGTAATTACTTGCATAGTTTTGCAGTGCTGGCTGCCTCAGGATGACTTGCATTGGTGGGCGATTCGTTAGAAGTTATGGCTTTTCATTTGACAGCTTTGAATTTGACAATGTTTGCATCGATTGGCAAATATTGTTGATCAATATATATGTAGACAAGACGGACATTTGGCTTGAGTTGCAATCGGTTATTAATAGGTTAGCAATGGATACCTTTCATGTCATCCATTTACCGTTGAAATTTCATCCGAACCGCACATTAATTTTAGCCAAACTTTACGCTTGTCAAATCTATTAATGACAGATGAAATTTGTAAGCCAAACACTGAAATGGAATCCACTTAAAAGGGCAAACATTGCGCCAGTGTTCGCAAACTGTACTCAACTGTTTGGCAATTTCGCAGCGGCTACTAATCGCAGTGGCACTGCGCAGGGGCCCACAAATGCCTGCGGCGATTTTACGAAAATACAAAATATGTATTAAAATTTGGCGTTTATCACTCGCACATTTGACGTGCACGCATTCAGCGATGATTTAGGTATTTCGCTTTCAGCTCTCGTCCAATGTCGAGATTTAACCGTTTCTTGCCAGCGCGTCAATATTTGTTAAAAAGCAGGCGACAAGGTCTCGCTGGGGTTGTAGCGTCTATTAGCCAGCAATTTTGACAGTTGCCACACATTGGTCAACGTCTCGCGAGCACCTCGCTGTCTGGCTCACTAATGACTAAATAATAATACATATTTAATTAATCTAAAAAAACATATATTTCATCTTTTTATATTTCAGATTATGCCACAACATTGCAGATTTTGTTATTAAAGATGTGAAAAAAAGTAACGCTGCTGTCGTCTTGTTGATGCTATGGTCGACAAGAAATAAACAACATCAGCAGCAACGTGTTTAAGCAGCAACAACAACAAAAGTGCAATAAGTCCTTCACGCATTTTCAAGTGTTATAATGTCCAGTCAATGTCGCTGTGCGCAGAAAAACATAAAAATTGAAGTTTAATAAGTTGTAGCCTCTACGAAAATATCAGACATTTTGTTTGCATGTACGTACTATATGTGTGCATGTGTATAAGTTTTGTATTATTAATTGTAAAGGAAATTTTTGATTTTATCATCTTTTCATGTTATCGACTACAGACATTAAATGATTGCAACATGAGGTTTAACATGGCCTAAAAATGAACAACGGCTTTGGGAATATAATAAAATTTTAAGAGGCTGTGCAAAAGTTGCTTATCTAACATTATTTCTCTGCAAAAATACAGTTTTTTTTTACAAAAATACTTGAAAACTTGAAATACTTGATACTGGAAAAAATTTAAGTACCATTGAATGAAACAAAGTGCATGTTTACACAAAAATTTAAGTAAACAAATATATGTAGAAATTTGTCTTCGAATCAAGGCTAAGCGTCAAGTAAATATAAAACCCGAAAATATAAAAGATAATTTTTCATTCAAGTGTCTGATTTCTCTAAATGTAATATAAAAAACAACAAATGCGGAAAATAGTCACAAGCATAGGTCGAATACAATTAAAAATGTATAAAATAGGGATTTTAGGATTTTTAAAATTTTTGTAAAAATTTTTATCATTCAAAATTTAAAAAGATGGAGACCCGAAAGTATAAAATATAATTTTTCATTCAAGTGTCTGATTTCTCTAAATGTAATATAAAAAACAACAAATGCGGAAAATAGATATTGAAAATAATCAGTAAAATAATTCTTGACCGAAGAAAAACCGATTTCAATTACATATTTTTTGCCTAATGCCAATTGCTGTCACTAGCATAGGTCTAACACTTGTAAAAACTCATAAGATAGGGTTTTTAGGAATTTTTCCATTTTTGTAAATATTTTTATGACACAAAATTTCTTCAAATGCAAATTTCTTCTTCACAAAAATTTCTTCAGAAACATGATTTATACCGAACTTTAAATTATATTATTTATGCAGCTAAAAAAGAAAATAACTCCAGACCAAACAAAAAAATAAAAGATTGAAGAATTTTAATATTTAAAAAAACGTTTTCTGTAAACCTATAACTCTGAAAGTATATACAGACATTTGTTTTTAAATTTATTTCGTACATCTAAAACAATTTTTTTGTTGTACAGTTGTTAAATAAAGACGACGACTTTTTACTCAACATTTATGGCACAGTAAAATAATAAAATGGCCACTTTTTTAGTTACTTGGAAACAAACCAGTTTCGAAGTAATGAAAAATATTTGCTCAGTAAATTTTCAAGTTCTTCGAGTTAACGCTTCTAAGCTTCATTATATATTTCTACATTAAAGGAATACAAATTTACAAATCTCCAAATAATACAATACAATACACCTCTGTGTAGACAGCGGATAGCCGGTAATATTTTTATTAATATGGAAAACACATTTTGAAAGAAGTCAATATTTGAACTGAATAAAAATTGCATAGCAAACACCATACGCAATGCGTACCAAGTACTCAAGTCGAAAAAACCAAACAAAAAATTGAAAAAAGCATACACCTGTAACGGCACACAACTATACGCAACAATATTGACAGATCCGGCGGAGGATGACACTACAGCGTACGCGGCTCTGTACTCATTTGCTTGCCATCTTCGTGGATAGATGCGACCTTGATCTTGAAACTGTGAGCATTGTAGCCCCAGCGGCGCATCGACTTGCCCAAAGTGTTCGTCGCTGGCGCTGTGTCGTCTAAATTTGTGCGCCGTCGACTATAGTTTTTCTATGAATCGTATTCAAATCAAACAAACGAAATGGATGAGGCGATAATTTTGAAGACACTTCAAAGCCGAACAGTGGGCATGTGCGAAAAGTGTACAAAAGCCTGTGTGTGTGTGTGTTTGCCGTAGTTGCGGTGGTTTTTGAAAGTCAGAGTTGTGGACTTGACTTGTTTTGGCTGGCAATTACAGCACCGCTGCAGAGCAGTCGAGTGGTTAAAGAGCAACAACACACTCATTATAGTTCAAGTATGTGAAACTTTGGTCAGACTGCACTCGAGCATCATCAAAAATGCCGTCAACAGCGCCAGCGGACAGCAACAGTAGTAGAAGTGCAGACGCCGCCGCAATCGCTCAATTGCGAGACCTCCGGCTGACGGAAATGCCTGCACACATACACCATTGCACAGTTGTGGTGCCGTGGCGCCGATACAGTTCCAAGCTGAAAGATGCGATTCATTCTGACGTCTGCGCATTGTCGTCATGTTCAAGTTCTACGCGACTGTTGTCGAGTTTGTGGCTGTGGCTGCTGACAAGGCTAACGCTGACATGCCTACAATTTCTAATTTAAAATTTTAATTTGCCAACAAATAAAATCGAATCAGATAAAGCATTGAGCTGAGCTTGGTTGAGTTGAGTTGAATTGAGTTGCGTTCAGTTGGGTTGGGTTGTGCTGTTTTGGGGGGCATTGAAGATGTTGCTGGCGCAGTTTACTTTCATTTTGGTCACGTCAAAGTGTGAATCGACTGCGCGCATGTGAATGAACTTGAAAAGGATTTGAATTCGCCACAATAGCCACATCGACGCATATTCACAAAGATACGCAAATTTTCATATGCGAACAAAGATTAATCAACTTTATGCCTGAAGTTATCACACAAGACAAATAAATCTTCGTCGCTGGTGAATTGCGAAATCTGCCCGAAAGCGTGGTTCGAGCGTTGGCAGTAACATTGTTAGAACTTGTCGTCGAGCATCCAGCATTCAGCAGTCAAGCACTACACGTGACATTAGCAAAGCGCTTCAATGGAAGCGCTCAATAGTCGCTCGAAGATGCGACGGTGCTTGGCGGTGCCAGCCGGATTTGGACTCGAGCACGAACGCGCACGCCACCACGCCAACACGGATAACCAGCACACGCCGGCAGTGGTCCCAATCAACGGTGCGCCGATTGCTGGTGCCTAGTCACCAATCACTCGTACAAGCAGCCAGCGTCACCATCGTCGCCGCCAAGCACTGAAAAAAAGTTCTAGAAATGCCACTAAAGCTATTCATAACCGCCTTTTTCTGGTTGTTGTTGTCGTTTTTTGTTGTTTTTTTGTTTTAATTTAATGAACTCTCCAGTTACTTAATTTGTTATGATTGTTGTATTGTTGGTTTTTGTTGTTATTTTCGATTATTGTTGCCTCTCCATGCTATCCGAAAATGAACATTTATAAGATTCTGCCAAAGCTAAAAATTGTTAATTTATGCATTGCGATTTGCGGAATATTTAGTGGCGAGCGTTTGCTATTTTACGAGTATAACAGGCCCCGGGAATAGAAATCAAGTGCGGATATATATATTTATATATATATACATATATATGAAATATATCCATTATATAATCTAAAAAAAACAAAAAATTATATGCATTTGAATGGTGGAAAAATTAAAGAGAAACATTAAGGATAGTGTTTTAGCACTCAAACTATAAACTCGAAACATGTTCTAGTTTAACTTTATGTGGAAACTCTAGTTTAAAAATAGTTATGATTTGAAAAATGTGTTGGAGATTAATGAACTTTTTATTGCTAATTGGAAGGTTTGCAAAGCTAAATCAATGTTGAATGTTGAATTTATGTTTAAAAAAATCTTGAAAATTTGGCTTCCTTCTTTATACTAGACTAGGTTTGAGTGACAGAATTGATTTTAATTGCTCACAATTGCTTGTTGTGTAGTAAGCCAATCAGATATGGAAGTGAGTCTGTTAGAAGATTTGGCATAAATACAGTATAGCGAACCCTCGCGAAAAAAATAAATAAGTATGCTCTTACATTTCATTGTAAAGGGAATTCCACAGGCTACAATATGGTAACAAACTTACTGTACCTTAATAGTGAGATTTTTCGAGAAAAAAATCGGTTTTTGAAAAATTTTTATATAAAAAAAGTTTTTTGCTTAAACCTTCTTATTAGTATATATTACATATCTAATGTTGCACATCAATAGAAAGGTATGAAAAAGGCCTTTCCTTTGATACCTATATGGTGTAAATCGATTGAGAATTGATTGAGTTATTTTGATACCAACTTTGAACTTTGACCCCAGGCCACGCCTTTTGTGGGCGTTTCCCAGGCAAAATTTTTAGTTTGTTAGATTTACGTAAACAAGCTCTATATAGCCCAATTTTCCGTTGTTTTTTTCATGAGGGTTTGCTATACTGCATTTGTTCCGAAGATTTAGCACGTAGCACCACTGTTTGATGAGCTTATTGGTATTTATGTATATGTTAGTATTAGTGGAGTTCACTCTTCATAGCATTTTAGGGGTAAAGTTGATATGCCAGCAATCTGCCGCTTCAACTGCATTCGAAAACATTGCGCAAATTCAAAAATTGCTGAGATAACAACTTTACACCTAAATTGATATGAAGAGTGAACTCCGCTAGTAAAAAAAAACACATTTTGCGAGAAGTTATTACCTTTTTGCACAACAACACTCGGCCACATGTTGCAAAGGTCGCAAAGGACACTTTGTAGCGCTTCAAAAGAAGGTCCCACCCCACCTGTCATTGCGATTATTGATTTTGTTCAACGTTGCCTAAAAGATAGAAAAAAGTCGTAGCTAACAATACTTTGAATAAAAACATTGCACAAATTTCTCTGAATAGAACTTCAAAGTAAAAAAACAAACCACTCAAAACATGTTTGCACCCCCAATGAAAGTTATTTCATAGATTTGACTTCAACCACTGCGGCACTTATTTCGTATCAATTAAATGAAGCCAAGTTGATATGGTTTCTGTCATGGCTTTACTGTCATCTGTACTGATTCGCTGATACCTTTCTGACCTCAAGAAGCTCTCAGCAGTAGCAACAACCTTTCACCTGTGCTTTTAATCCACTACCAGGTATCGCTGACTCAAATCAATAAATTACTGTAATACGATACCAGCCATTTACTGCACCAACCAGTCAGCTCGTACAGCTGGATGCTGCATTCAATTGTTACCTTTAATTGCGAATGACGGCTTATAAATTGCCGCATCCGCTTGGCAAATTATATGCAGCCGCTTTCGTTTAGCTGCCTTTGGTCTGCCGAAAATGTACTGCATGTATATTTTTTTTGATGGCAAAAAATTACTTAAAAGGCGCTAATTGACCATGAAATTGTGCAAAATTTATTGATGCGACGGCGACGCAGCTGTTGGCCATGTGTCGGTGGCGGGTAAAGGCAATAAACCGAAATGATACCACCAACACAACGCAAATGGCAAGAAAGCATTGCTGTCGTCGATTTGCTAATTAACCAACCGTCGAAATGAAGCAAAAGCGTCGAAAATCTGTGCCATCCCAAAGTGTGCTAATCTACTTAATTACAAAGCTTGCGGTGCATACAGGCATTTAATTAAAGTCTCATTAGAAGCTAACAACACGCAGAGCGAGTAGAGAGTTGAGCTGCGTGCCGTGTCAGCCGAAAGAGGGAAAATTTTAATCATTGTTTTAGTGTGCAGTGTTGTAAACTATTTGTTACATGTCATTATGCATGGAATTGGGGTTCTTTAATGCAAAGCATCTTTGTCATATGGCTGCGGTTTGTCAAACTGTAATGCAACTAATTGTGACAACAAGGCTGACCGCATTTGGCCCATGTCTACCCATGTTCAGCCACAAACGTCATCTAGAATTGTTGTGCTTTGGAAATTGAAAATCATGTTGCCATATTAAGGCGACAACAACAACAGTTTTACTTGACCAAATTGCCGATGCTGCAAACTTGACATTTGACTCAACCTGCCCAATAATTTAACGCTTCATCGGTTTGCTGATTCGCCGACGTGCCGACTAGTCGACTGGCGTCGCATCAATTTAAACGTTTTCTTTATTAATTTATGACTATCTTAAAGTGCACTTGCTGGACCACAGTGCACAGTCGCACTGGTATGTATGGTTGTACGAGTATGCGTACGTGGACGAATGCATAGTTACGCGCCGAAGTGGTCGTACGCAGTGGCACAAGTCAGCAGCTAAACTCAGCAAAACGACTGGCTAGAGGCATGCAAGTACTTACGAATGTATTTATGTGTGTGCGTGTGTGCGTGTGTGCATGTGCAACTGTGTGAATGGGAAAACACTCAGTCGAGAGGGCGCGCGGTGCCCGGTGCTTCACCCTACGGTGTGGCAATGTGCAAATGAGGTTTACATCTGTTGACATTTGAGGTCGTCACATGCCAAAATGTGCGCTCAAACGTAAGAAGTTGAAGTTGAAAAAGTCACTTTATGTAAATAAACAACAACAACTTAAGATACAACGAAAAAATAAACGTTTAAATACAAAGCAGAGAAAAAAGTCGAGAGAAGTCTTTTAATGCTATATCAGAGGAACACTTAAAGCAGACGCGCCAACAACAAAACGTAAAGAAAAAATCAAATTAAAAGTGAAAAACAATTGCAAGCACAGCATGTGTGCGTGCTTTGCAGTCAGCTTGGCAACCCTGAAAAATTTGTAAAAACGCCACAAGGCAAGAAAATGTGCACACAGCAGCGGCCAGCAATTGGAGGTGACAGGCGTAGCCGTTGGTAGCAATGGCGATGGCGAGGCAGAGGCGATGTGGTGGCACTGCTGATGCACCATCAATGACTTATGAACTTTACAATCAGCCAGCCAACCAGCTGGCTGGCGGCGGTGGTGGTGGCAGTGACGGCAGCAGCGACTGCAATGCTTTTAATCTTGACCACATCTTCGGATACGAACCGTGATTGCAGTTGCTGATTGTTTTACTTGTGCT